>CAWUHX010000190.1:524936-712426 GCA_963922205.1 Romanomermis culicivorax
GAATGACTTCTTCAGATAGCAAGAACTTCTGCCATTTTCCCAGCTGATGATGTTTCCATCATTTTTCAAATGCGGAAAGTTATGTTCATGATAGCCGAAAATTCTAAAGCACTGCAAAACGATTTTGTAAAAACAATCTAAAAAACCTTGATTTTTGTCAAATAGGCGAAAAAACAATACAAGGTCTAACATTATCCCACAATGTGCTGATTTTTAAAAGCTATAAGCATAAACTAGGCCGACATTTTCTAACCACACAACAGAATGATACCACGAATCATAAATGATTTGATATCCGGCGCGGAGCGTCGGAAAATTTTTGGTACTTTTCATTTCAAACTGCATAAAAATGCGTCTCCGCACAGGAAGTTACTAATCAAAAGGGTCATTAGGCTATAATTTTTACAAGCCAATTTGGCTTGTGCCGCTAAATTTTTAGGAGCCGATCGGAATTTTAAGAAGCCATGGCTCCTAATTGGCCTAAAAAACCCTGTTTCAATCGGTGTTTTTTTGTGCCAAAACATAGTTTTTGGCACAAAAAAATTTCGAACGGCACAAAAAATTTTGAGCCTTTGTGCCAATTGGCAAAAATTTTTTGACTGGTCTAAGGCTAAATTTCCTTGATTTTTAAACTTTTTAGGGGCCGTCAGGCGAGTCAATGAATATAATTTTTACTACTTTTATCTGTCTCGGACGTGAGCGAATTTACTTGGAATATAGTTCATCTGTGTTATCGCAACAGAATTTGAGATTGTTAAGGACTGGTAAATGAATAGAAATTCTTAACTTCCTCTGTTCATTCAGTGGCATTGGGGGAACCGAATTTTTCTTTTTGATGTTTGATTCGAACAGAAAAATTGACATTTTTGGCACAATTCTTCAGCCAAAAATTAGGCGACGGGACTTTCGACTTGGTTTTTTCAGGAGAAAGCAATTATAGACATCTTTCTTTACATCATTGTTAGGAAAAATTTCGAAGCCGAAAAAGAAAAATATAAACTTCCTGACAAATTCTATAAAAATATCTGAATTCTCGCAGAATTCGATTTCTGAGTAAACAGTGTAAACTGTTTACTCCACAGTATAAACAAAACAGTGAACAGTAAAAACTTTTCAAAGGTTCTCAATAGGGTAAATGGGCCAATGTGGGACAGGGTCGAAAGTGGGACACACTTCATAAAAACAGCATTATCTTATGTTGGGTTAAATAACAAGAATGCTTTTATATATTTTCAGATAATGCAAGTTTTTCCTCTTTAAGATGAGTGCTGTTTAAATGTTTACTGTATTGTACATTGTTTTCAACATCATTTTGAAAGGCGTCCTTCCTGAAATTTACGATTTTCAAAACACAAAAACTTTGGTTCTGTTCAGCGAATTCGTCTGAAATTTCGCTTGGAGGTATTGTTTTTGATGTTTTAAAAGTCTATGAAAAAAATATTGTTCGAGGTCAAGTAGATTGAGAGATAGGAAAATTAGCTACCCGCCTAATGTGGGACACCAACTTGTCCCACTTAAAACATGCACAATTACTATATGACCTTGTTGTTAAGAATCATGCCGCCGAAAGTTAAATGTTCGCAACAAAGATACAATCTGGATAAATTACTTCTGGCGAACCTAGTGGTAAGTAAAAAAACTAATTTTATGAGATTTTTTATTGGGGTATTAATTAGCCTTAGCAGGATTCATTGGACTTTTACTATTCCAACTTTTGAAACAAGCTTTCACTAAACCATTTGATTTCCCAAATGATAATATCAAGTTTTTTCATCAATGGTGCTAACATTACGTTTCAATAGATATAGCTAATGACACGATTGTCTCTAATGCTGAGGTGGTCGACAACAACAGTGCCATACGCTTTTCTCCGCTTCACCAATCAGCATCTTTGAATTTGTCGTTGGAAAAAGCATAGTTTAGTTTTTGAGCGACAAATTTAGTAAAAAAAGCTCGACAAAAATCGCGGCACGCATCTTGTACAAAAATATGGTGAAGCTTTAACCTCAGCTGATGTTGTGGAAAGATTGAAGGACAGAGAAGCCAAGAAAAAAGTTAGCACTCTACCTATTTGTCTCTGGAATTTATTCAGAATTTTATATATATAATTACTAAATTTCAGAATAATAAATCGAAACGTGGTAAATCAAAGGCACAAACATCTGATACCGAATAGGAATGTGGCAGTTGCAAGAAATATTGGGATAAAAATTTGTCAGAAGAATGGGTGCAATGTGATGGATGTCAAGACTGGTTTTGAGAGGCTCGTTGGCCTGATAATTTTGATCTTGGTGCTGCATTTTATTGTCATAGAATGTTTAATACCATACATGTAACGGAGCTCCGAGGTCTGGGGGGGGGGGGGGTTGGAGCACTTTTTTTCGGGCCGGGGGTCAGTAATTCCCAAAATTTTGGGGGGGAGGGGTCCCTGAAGGAAAAAAAATTCGATTTTCTCATGAAAAATGTCCGAAAAAACGGTTCAAAAAGTAGTAATTTTTGCCTAAAAATGATAAAATATGTACTTAGGGGGCGAAGCGCCGAGAAAATTGACGTTTTTGACCATTTTTGTTCAAAGATTGACATTTTTCATGAAAAAAATGACATTTTTCATGAAAAAATGACATTTTTCAGTATTTTCCCGACTAAAATTATAGGGGTTCCTAGGGCTACCGTATGGCCGTATTGGAAAATCCTGGGGGGGGGTCGCCCAATGGCTAGCCATATGATCGACGATTTCTGGGGGGGGGGTTCCCATAGCACTTCCCCCCCCCAATTACATGTATGTTTAATACTCGTCCAAAAGTCATTAATCTTGTTGTTTTTGATAGAATAATGATGAATCTATAATATGAAAGTGTTCTTTCGGAGTCAGCCACTGAAAAAATGAATTATTCAATTTTAAATGGCCATCAAAAAAGTTTCATTTCTATGCAACCAGTAAGTCACTATTCTATGGTCGAATCATAGTTTTTTTTTGTACTTTACAAACTTTTTGGCTCGAGAACAAACAAAAATTTGGGCCATGTTTGCACCAGTACAAACACCTTTTGGGTATGAAAATTCAATTTGATATATCAATCACAGTGTAACCAATGAGCAACTCACAAGCAAACATGTTATTATTATGCACACAATGTGGCCAGACATACTCTTCAGTTCAGGTGACCTAATAGTGTGGTAATAAGTATTTTTTATTACTACTAATATTTAGTAATTTTACTTATGAGTCTGTCTAACGCCACTATCCTCAACCCTTAATGTCCTGTATATACAGCATAGTAAAAATATATAGTCTCAGTAAATGCAGCGTATCTCATTCAATTCACGATAAAAAAACAGCGTTATTTATTCGATTTGCGAAGTTTTGCACTTCAAGGGAAGCTGAAGATCGTGTTTGATATACTTTTTTGTTTTTGTTTTTTTTGCACTCGATGTAGATTTTACCAAGGAATTCGGCTAATGCAGTCGAAAAGCGCATCCATTTTTCATCAGAATCCGTTTCATCGCATCGAATTACCTAGCATGATGTATTTTTGAGAAACTAACATTCTTTGCCTTTTTTGCGTTACGGACGATTTTTTACTGGGCGAAAATGGTAGATAGATGGTGAGAAAATATTTATATGTTGGCGCATCCCTCCCAAATGTCTGCCCTCTCCACAACTACAGGTATGATTATTATCTTTGAAGTATGGACAAAAGTATTCAGAAATAATGGGGGAAAAAATATTGGGTCGATTCGACCCTAAACAGGCCGTTAAGGGTTGCGGAGAGAATATAGAACTGAGTACTGGTTAATAATCAGAATTTATTACACTATAATTTGCTAAGTATTAAATAGTACGGATGAATATATCCCTTTAATTTTTATCTCTTTTTTTGAAAAGTAAAAACAAATTTACGGATCGAGTACAAAAAAACAGTGGGTCGAATGCACTTGAGATTCGGGATATTGACTTTCATTCCTTAAATTTCAAACAATCAAGTCGAAATTATCTTCAATTCCTATTATTACTGTATTTTTCGTTCGATTTTCTCTATTGTTCTACTTTAGCCCCGACTCAGGTCTAATGTGCAGGGTTGGCAAAAACCAAACTTTTGAAATTTCGACTTTTTGGTTTTTTGGTGGTTTTAATGGTTTTTCAATGGTTTTTTTGGTTTTTCTATGGTTGTTTAGTGGTTTTTTCTGGTTTAATTCTTTAGAATGTTTGGTACATCAAAATAACTATGTAAAGAACTGCTGGAAGCTCCCTGTATCATCTAAGACTAGCTAGGGAGTCGTAAAATGACAGCTAGAAGTATTAATCTTGTCGTAAGTGTCATTATTTTATGCAATAGGAAATACCTATTTAGCAATAGAAATACAGTAATAGTGGGCACATAAAAAGGAACCATGAATGAAGAACACAAGAAAAGTAAAAATGGAACAGTGCATCGATATGTAAGGGGCAAATTCAAGGAAAAGAAGAAAAATTACAAATAAAGAAAAATATGCAATACACAATGTACGTGATCAAAACTCAGAAGGAATCAACTACAGAATTGTATCAATGTATCACATATATGTATACATATGCACAGAGAAGTTGAAATGACACAATTTTTAAGTATACCGTTTTCGATAAGAGGGTTTTAAATTGATAGATTATTACATATGTTATTAATATTACAAACTGCAGTTGAAGGTCACACATAGACATTTCAGATGTTTCCAAATTTTTGCTTTTCAAACCTGTCTGCGAGCTATAACTGCAGCAAATGGGTCTATTCTCGCTTGCATGATAGACAACATATTTTTGCACGATTTTTTCTACTTAGTAGCGACGTCAAGTCCCATAAAAATGAACCACTCAAAAGCTCCTCTCTTTGTTAACCTACAGTATGCTTAACTGATCTGTATAAAATTTTATTATTGTTGTCTCATTTTTATTTTGAAATTTCGAGCTAAAAAAATTAAAAAGCTTACCGTAACAATAAATTCAGTATATTAAACTCAATCATGTTTTAACATTTTGATGATGATATGGATCAATGGATGTCAGCCCGTATGGTCGGAGTACACTCCACGAAAGATTTAGTGTCTACTTTTTTGTGAGCAAATTATAGCAAAGTTGACTCATGTACTAAATGTGTGCTTGCAAAATGGATACAAAGGATATCGATTGATTTATACTCATCTTTTGAGTTCGAAATGTATCATAAAATACGACCTTTTTCTACTTTGTAGGGGAGTCATTTCAACTAAATTAATTGTTTTGTTGATTCAGATAGACACCAATACATGCCTAGAAGATCGACTAATGAGAAGAAACAGTTTCCCGATGATTTTGGAAAAAAACCAGAGATTTTCCAATTTTTCGGTTTTTTTAAAAAACCAAAAACCAAAGCTTGCAAAATGTGGGACATCGCGTAATTTAAAAAAATGCTCGCCATCGCTCTTACAAGAAATGCTGAGCCTATATTTTTATAGACAACATTACAGAATGGTCGAACTTGCATTATAAGAGAAGTTTCAGGTTAAAATTAAGACTACTCGATGACATACCTGTACTTAGGGGGGGGTTGAGGGGATGCCCCTCCCCCAACTTAGTCAACCATATACCCATCCCCCCCCGTTTGGAAAAAATTAACAAAATTTGCAAAAAAGTGTAATGTTTTTTGGGGTAAATTACGGATGACGGTGGCCACGCCGAAATGTTTCTGACGCCGGTTTTTGGGGGTTTTCATGATGAAGGGAAGAAGGAACAAGCGAAATTGTTCATGGGAAAAGCGCCAAAGCGAAGTTATGGGAAAAAATTTGCATAATTATTATGCAGTGTGACACCGCCGTAGGGGTGGCCACTGCCATGATTAGCGAGTAGACATTAATTTTTCCTTTAAAATTTTCCTTAAGCTTAGGCTTAGGGTACAGTTGAGGCTCTTCCAAATGAAGTTGCTTAGTTAAAATAGTAACCAAGGGTCTTAAAGGAATTCTCTCTAATTTTGAGACTGCATAATAATTATTCAAATTTTTTCCCATAACTTCGCTTTGGCGCTTTTAACATGCATAATTTCGCTTGTTCTTCCTTCCCTTCATCATGAAAACCCCCCAAAACCGGCGTCAGAGATATTTCGGCGTGGCCACCGTCATCCGTAAAAAACTCCATTTTTTTGGCCTTTTTTGGGAAAAATTTCGACTTTTTTCGTCCCCCTCCCCCCAAATTTCGGATTCACCCCCCCCCCCAACTGGTCGGTCTCGGAGGTCTTACAGGTATGCTCGATGAGTTATTTCAAAAACCCAAAGTGTGTCCCACATTGGCCCATTTATAATTTTATGGTGAAAAAATTTTTTGTGCCATGGCACAAATTTTTCTGGGCTTTTGTGCCAATTGGCACAAGTCCGTGCACAAAAAAAACACCGTTTTCAATGAAAACGACAAATTTTTCTTCCACATTTGTAGAAAGACCTCAAAAAATTTTTTCCACATTCCAGATTTTTTTCACATTATAGTGAAAAAGTGAAAAGAGTGCCCAAAAATCAAAAATGTTTGTTTTTTCTTCATTTTTGATAATCACTGGCTGCAGGCAGAAGCACGAATATGTTCAGAAAAGCTCAAAAATGTATAAATAAAGCATATTGTGGCATTTTTAAGCGAAAAAACGATATGGCGAACATGGCGAAAAAACTTTATAGACCCCTTTTTTCGGCAAAAATGGCGAAAGGATCCAGTGTTTTTTTTTGTGCCAAAACATGCTTTTTGGCACAAAAAAATTTGGAATGGCACAAAAAATTTTGAGCGTTTGTGCCAATTGGCACAAATTTTTTGACTGGTCCAAGGCTAAATTTTATGGATTTTTAGTCATTTTAAGGGCTGAAAACGCAAAATTTTCTCGGCGCTTCGCGCCAATTCAATGGGTTTAATATTGACTACTTTCCTTTGTCTCGAACGCTGGCGGATTCTATTCGAATAATTTATTCGTATTACCGCAACGTACTTCGAGATTGTCAATGACCGGCTAAAGAATAGAAATTGTTAATTTTACGTCCTTTGGTTATTCAGTTGGATTGGGAACCGAAACTTATATTTTTGGTGATTGATTCAAACAAAAAAATTGAAATTTTTGGCACAATTATTCAACCAAAAATCTACGCGAAGCGACTTTCGACTTTTTTCAGGAGAAAACAATTATAGACATAAAAGAAATTCTAATTTAATCTTTAATATATAGTTGCTTGTTAGGGAGGAGGCCGAAAAGTAGAGAAAAACTTCATGACAAAAAGTCTATATAAAAATATCTGAATTTTCGCAGCATTCAATTTTTTTTCGGCTCGTAGAAACCGTTTTTTAGATCAGTTTTTCTTGTCTCGCTGACGTGGTTGGAGAAAATAGAGCAGGCACGATTTTTATACAAATGAATGCGGTGAAAGTATCTGCAGTTAGTTTTTATCAAACTTGAAAGAAAGTAAGAAAATAAATTTATTAAATGCGAAAAAATACAAGAGTAAATATGAATGATACAGAAAAGCTCATGGACATGACAAAAGCACGTGCGAACTGCGAATTGAGCTTTACAAAATGACTCAATTTAGATCGAAAACAGGGCATACTGTTATAACTTTTAGCACAAAACAGTTTTATTGTTTTCAGTACGTTTTTAGAGTGAAAAATTTTTTGTGAAATTGGCACAAATTTTTCTGGCCCTTTGTGCCAATTGGCACAAATGTCCGTGCACAAAAAAAAACGCTGAAAGGATCTCCTCTCTTGCGAAAAAACAGTGCGTCCGTCTGCGTCGAATTTGGCAGTGTCTATTGACCGAATCCGGTCAATATTTTTTTAGCTATTGACAGGATCCGGGAAGGAGAAGATGCTATGGGAGCGTGATAGGCTGTAGACAAGCGGCTATACAGACTGTGTTTTGCTGATGATATCAGTGTTTTTTTTTGTGCCAAAACATAGTTTTTGGCACAAAAAAATTTGGAATGGCACAAAAAATTTTGAGCGTTTGTGCCAATGGGCACAAATTTTTCGGCTGGTCAAACATTAAATTTCCTTCATTTTTACACGTTTTAGGGGCTGAAAATGCAAAATTTTTTCGGCGCTGCGCGCCGAATCAATGAATATAATATTTCATATTCGTATATTTGACCCGAACGCGAACGATTTCTCTTTGAGCAGTGTATTAGTATCGTTGCAGCAAACTTTATAGGCTGTCAAGACTGATGAGTGAAAAGAAATTCTGAATATTCTCTCTTCATTCAGTCAGATTCAGTTTTAAAACTGAAATTGTTACTTTTTGTGTTTGATTGATTCAAATAGAAAAATCTATATCGTTGATAATGGCACAATGTTTCGATCGAAAATTACGATTTTCGACTTTATTTTCTCTAGTCTTTACATGGTTGTTATATATACATAACATAGATATTCGTTCGTAGTCGAAAATTGAATCAATTTGAACTTCCTGAACAATTCTAGAGCTATTTAAATTGTCTCAGCATTCCATTTCTTTTTGGGATTTCGTGAATTATTTTGTTGCACAGTTTTTTCTCTTCTCACTGACATGGTTAGCTGAAAAATAGGTTGATCCCGATTTTTTCAAAAAATTAATGCGTTAAACAATAACATTTTATCAAACTTTTGGCCTAAAACTTTTCCGCAGTTTTCAGTAGGTCTCTAGTAAAAAAATTTTTTTTGTGCCATTGGCACAAATTTTTTTGGCCTCTTGTGCCAATTGGCACAAATGTCCGTGCACAAAAAAAAACGCTGGATGATATATATGTGCGTGGATATACAGTAAACTGTGACATTTAAATGACAAACATTTAAACCTGTCAACAAAGTATAAAATTGACACTTCCGTATTGTATGTGTACATGAGTATATTGAAGCTAGAGTAACGATTTTCATGGAATAAAAATTATTTTACTTTATTATCAGATTTCAAAAATAACATTTTTCACATTGCAGTATTTTTTTCACCTCATCGTGCAGATGTTACAAACGAAATATCGGTTAAACAAGCCTATTTTTGTGATTTTTTGGTAGAAGGAGTTTCCAATTGCGGGGAATTCAATGGATGCGGTCACTTTACACAAAAATCATCTCGGGTTGAAACAAGCGTATTTTCGTGATCTTTTGGTGGGACGAGTTTTTGACCGCAGGGTATTCAATAGATGAGGTCACTTTACACAAAAGAGTTTCCCGGGTGTGAACAAGCGCATTTCCGCGAATTTTTGGCGGAAGGGTTTTTTGATCATGGGGAATTTAATGGACGCAGTCACTTCACACAAAAAATAGCCCTTCTTGTAAACAAAGGTATTTTTCGATTTTTTGGGTTAAGGGTTCTAGACCATGGGGAATTCAACAGATATGGTCACTTTACATTCTGTTTACAACGTCTTTTACTGCGCAGTTTACACATCTTTTACTTTTACCGAAAGTGAGAATTTGTAGTTTTTTTATTGTTTCTTTGATGTGAAGATGACTAAATTTAAAACTTGAATGTGCTTCTACGAAGGTTGATCCATTGAGGCCCAAAAAGCGGTGGACTAGTTTACTGGAAAATGCCCCTGAAAAAGTGGTGGACTGGTGAGAAAAGTATTTCTACTCATTTGAGTGAAGTCAACCATTAGCTTGCATATCATTTTCAACCAGAAAAATTTTACTGTGGTTGATACAATGCTAATAGGAGGACAAAATGCACGAAGCTTCAGAGTAACTTTTCCACGGGCATGAATAAATTTTTTAATAAGAAAGAATAAAAATCCAATATTACAAAAGTGAATTTTTTACCCACTTTTACTTTTACTCAAGTTCTCAAAAATCTAGTCCACTCCTTTTTCTAGCTTGGCAACTATCCAAGCAAGTACATTCTCCTTCTACTACTGCCCCATTGGGGCATTTTCTAATAAACTAGTTACAAAATACGTTTATTAAAAGTTTATTAAAAAAAGTTGCAGTATGTTTCTTGACACTGGACGTCAAAACCGGTATGGTTAACAATCTAAAATAAAATTTATTTGAAAATCGATCATCAGCATTCAATGATCAAGGCCGACGTCAGCAATTGAATTTATTTTCCGAATAGCAATCAATGATGTACACACTGAAAATTCTGAGTGAAATGACCATACGTGCACATTGGGAGTTTAGGGGGGAGTCTTGACCTCGGCAGACTCTTTCTGTCCATCAGATTCTGTTAATTCTGTTAAGAAGATTATGAAGGAAAATGAAAGAAAAAAACGTCATGAGGATGAAAATTACGCTGCAATTCAACGATTTTTCTGAACAAAGCATACTTGATTCCAAAAGAGAAACATCAACTTTTTAAGAAGCGCTGATCAAGCGCATAGTTTCTCATATTTGACTTCAGATAGACGGAATTGCTGCTTGGATGTTAGAAAACCATTCTTTTGGTTATCAAGAACTCGTCGAATAGTCGAAATATGATTTCTTGTTGATGGAATGTAGGTATTGTTTTAAAATCGTATAGCCGTATCAAATGTGCCTTCATCTTTAACAATTTTTCCAAATAAAAAGTGGCACAAATCAGTACTGCGGTCCAAATCGTTTACATTGAGTTTTTACTGTAAAAATTTTCACTCGAATAATTGTTGAAGGTTTGGTCAGTATGTTCATGAATTTCCAGACCTGTATGATCTATTTTTTATCAGAAATCTGAGATATTACTGCTTTTCACTTTCATTATTTAGGAGCGTTTCAAGAAAAAGCAGGCCATACATCTACTTTGATTATCAAGCGATATTTCTTTTGTAACATCTCTGTACAGTCAGCTGAAAAAAATGATGCGATGGGAAAATTGTTATTTTTGAATTGTGATAATCAAGATACATAATACTTACCTTATTAATATCGTTTACTGTAGTACTAATATACCTATGAACTCATGTGTCTTAGTCGTGTCAATTTCATACTTTGTCTGGAGGTTTTGAAGTTTGTACTTTGCATATCGCAGTTTACTGTACATTTCCGCAAGCAAAACACAGTCTGTATGGTCGCTTGTCTATACAGACTGCAGTCTGTATATCCGCCTGGCTATACAGACTGCAGTCTGTATAGCCACAGCCAGCGTGATATTGACCGGACGAAAAATACAGTAAATTGATTGATCACGTGATTCTAAGATACAAAACATTAAAACATGTCGATCACACTCAGAAATATACACTCTGTTCCTCAGTGAAAACCTCATTCGATGTATATAGCGTCATGAATATGCCTGGTCGAAGAAGGCGAGTACTGCGTTTTGGCGTCAACACTATACAAAATAAAGTGCAATGGTTTTTAGCAAATCGATGTTGCAATATTCAGTTACTGTAGGTATGAAATCTTTAAACACGTTTTTCATGTTTATCCCAGTGGTTTTTTATGCCAAAGCATGGTTTTTGGCACAAAAAAAATTGGAATGCACAAACAGTTTTGAGCGTTTCTGTTAATTGGCACAATTTTTTTGACTTTTTTAAAACTGAATTTCCATGATTTTTAGTCATTTTAGGGACTGAAAAAGCAAAATTTTCGAGGCGCTTCGCGCCCAGTCTTGTAATATTACTTTTATTTGTTTAGAACGCGAGGGAATTCTGTTTGTATGATCGCAACAGACTTGGAGATTGTGAATGACTGATGAATGAGTAGAAATTGTTAACTTCCTCCCCTTGTTCATTCAGTGGTGATTCGGAACCAAAATATGGTGTTTGATTCGAACAGAAAAATTAACATTGTTTTGTTGACACAATTTTTCAACCAAAAATTTACGCGACGGCACTATCATGAGAAAAAAAATTATAGACATCGTTGAATTAATATTTACATCGATTTTAGAAAGAAAGTCAAAACACAAATATTGACTGCCTGACAAATTCTAGAAAAATATCTGAATTCTCGCAGCCAGGATTGAGAAAAAACCCATTTTCAAAATTTCGAATTTGGGTTTTTTTGGGGTTTTTTAGGGTTTTTTTATGGATTTTTCTGGGTTCAATCAGGGTTTTTTTCCATTTCACAATTAAATCTGAATTAAGTATGAAAGAAAATCAAATGCAACATATCTAAAGTTTTATTCTTCGTAATGCAAGACATTTTCATATCATTTTTTCTGATTTTAAGCAAAAATATAGATTCCTTATCACAACAAATAAAATCATAACTAGTGCACCTTTCAAAAAATTTTTGGCATTGAATTTTATGAAGACTAGCTTTTCGACTGATCCAGATGGCAATCGATTATGCAACTTGCTCTGAACAAAGCCCAATGTTGAAAAATTACGCTCTGATGACGCAGTGGACACCAAAATGTAATACATGTGATTCTAACATGACAAAATAAATTTCGCTTATTCGCCATTAATAGTCTTAAAAACGTATTCTCAAGACAATTTTTTGGAATGAAGACCACGTTTTGCTTTCGACCAATATTGCATAGCAGATTTTTGGCCACTCTCCAGCATTTTGTAACGGAACGTATTTTTTTCATCATCTTCACTTGCCGAGATCATTTATTCATTGAGTTGCTTGTAAATTGTGTTTTTGCAGGCTGAAAAAAAGTTTGATGTTTCTTTTTTCAACATTCATACTGCTTACAGCCATTCAATCAGAATACTTGGTTGGTGGTCCATTTTCAACCCATTTTTGAACCCAAAAGCCGTCAGCTGCCTCTTTCTCCAGTGGGTCTGCTGTCTCCCTCAAAATTTTAGGGCTGCTCAAGTCGGCTCACCAAATGCTGATGGCTGTGAGCAGACTTTAGCAGTCACAAGTAATGCTAGTGTATTGCTCACCAGCACTGCTCATAAGTACTCATAACTCATGAGCAGTAAAATCTGCCTAATATTCGGATATTGCAGTTATTAAAGTTGGCTCAACTCTCATTTTGATTATTAAATCAGGAAGAAACTTTATTCCTATGAACAAAATGGAAAAAAATGAATTTTTTTCTTAAAAAACCCAAAAGCCCAGAATTGTCCAATTTTCCAACCAAAGCAAATCCATCGACCCAAAAACCCAATGCCCGCCAATCCTGATAAACAATGTTTCTCTCAACAAATTTATTCAAAAATGCTCTTCAAAATCACAGTAGAAGCCCACGTAACAGATCAATCATTTTGAATACATACTCAATCAAACAAAGAATAACAATGATCACATATTAGATCAGTCATTATTCAAATCAATCGTCAGGTTTTTTTTGCAAACGGAAAAATTTGGCTGCACATTTTTAGTTGATCACACTAAAATTGATAAATTCGCTTCGTTTCATCATAAAAATGATACAAAATCACTTCTCTTGTATTTCATTCACTTCATGTTAGTTCCAGACTGTTAGAACTGACTTTCCTGAGTTTTGAAGGAAAAATCATAAGGCTAGCTACAGTAACTTGTTCGGCGCCCAGCGCCGAAAAATTTTGATTTCCAGGCCGAAAACGCATTTTTCAACCCATTCTACTGCAACTGCTGACGACCGATCACGATGTTTTCACCATTTAGTTGGCGGAAGCGTTCAAAAGTTTCTCTATCATTTTCGATCTAATATATCTGGAGCCAGTAATTTATACCAATCATAATTATTCGTGATTGTTTTCAAACATATAAGGCATAAAAAGTGTGGTAGGTATTTTACTTCGGACTTGGATATCAGAAATCAATGACAGTGCTTAGGACCAGAAGAAAATTTTGGATTTTGATATTCTATAACGTTGGAAAATGAGTATTTTTAATATCTATTTCCTGCATGAAAGGTCTAATTTTTCAGTGAATACAATGTGTTTTCAGTCAGGCAGACTAAAATTAAAAAATTAGGCAAGCAACAGAGAATTTGGATGGCTTTCCCAGATAGAAGGTCTGACACTTTTCTGTGTTGATGATGTCTTAATCATATTCCAAATGCAAAAGGTTATGTTCATGAATGTCGAAAATTCTAAAGGACACAATTGTGAAAATGCTCTAGGTTTTCGTCAAATATGTTAAAAAGCAATACAAGGTCAAATATTCATTCATAACATGCTGATGTTTAAAAGCTATAGGCCTAATCTAGGCCAACATTCTCCAACCGCACATGATACCAAGAATCATAAATGATTTGAAATCCGGCGCGAAATGCGGAAAATTTTTAGTATTTCTTTATTAAAGCGCATAGCAATGCATCTCCAGATAGGAAACTCACCTTATTAAAAGAATCGTTGGGCTCTAATTTTTACTAGCCAATTTAGCTTGTGCCTCTAAATTTTTAGAAGCCAGTCAGAATTTTTAGGAGCCATGGCTCCTAATTGGCCTAAAAAACCTGTTTTTGGCATAAAACTTTTTAAAGGTTTTCAGCATATTTTTGAGGTGAAAAAATTCTATATGTGCCATTGACACAAATTTTTTTGGCTCTTTATGCCAATTGGCACCAATGTCCGTGCACAAAAAACCACTGGTTTATCAATTTTATGGCACTTATGTGCTCCATGTATCATGTACACTTCTTTAATGTTGCATTGATCGAAGCATACTAATATTACGATATTGTATGTTCAATATTAATACATTACTTCAATTATTGACACTAAAAATTCTGATTTTGTCTGTACGTGACAGTGCTGTTATAATTTGATACCGTTGTTTGATTTTGAAGTGTGGGATGCGTGATCACATTGAATATATTGTATTTTTATTTGTGCGGCATTCAAATTAGCAGTGTCCGAAATTTGGGATTGCAACACGAAGCAAACACCCCTAATGTAACCCTTTCTCTCAAAAGTTGTACAAGTCTTATAATTTGAGGATCGGGTCATGCTATGGGAATTGCTGCGAGTGTCTATGATATCTTTTTGAATATTAATGTTTCAACGTTTATATATTTTTCAGAAACAATGGCGATGCAGCACGAGTCCAAGCAAAATGGATATCCGATTCTTTGTTGATGGTCCAAATTGTCTGCTATCACAACTATAGTCTGTTTTTTCTTGAAATGCTGGCAAATAATAGAACTGAACTGGAGAGAAAGGAATATTTTCTATTTAACGATTTTCTCCTAAACTGTATGTCACATAGACAGGAAATTTGTGACCATACTCAATTAATGCTCAGCAAATTTTTTGAGTAATACATCTCAATTAAGGCTTTGTTTAAACGACTTTGGGGACAGTACTTACTTTCCATTTTTCAATTATTAGCATAATTAAAATAGGACTATTATATTCAGTGTCCTTAAAATATTTCTGTTAATCAAAATATGATAAAAAATTGCTTAGAAGTAGTTTTTACTGCATAAAATCACAAAATATCTAATTACACCTTACTTTCTTTCTGCCATCAATGTTTACAAGAATAACAAGAGAAACAGACTGGATCTTTTAGTTAGTAGTTTGGTGTTCTTCCGTTTATCATCCCTGTCTTTATCTGTCTTGTTATCTTGTCCATGAGTGATCCCTTCATAATGACAAAAATTGACAAAAAAAAATTATCAGGACTAAAAACTCGACCATCAAATGGGACAACATAAAGTCGAGTGTGATGCTCGCCATTGATAAACTAAAATCAATGCTGACACTCAGGAAAATGATTTGAGGAAAGTCTTCTTTTGCACTAGTATTTTTTCCTTGTCTTGGCACATAATCAAGGTTGGATATCAGACATGTATGGCAAGAATTTTCCAGGGAAAGGGGTCCTTGGACTTTTTATCCATGGGCTAGGAGGTGGGCGAGCAAAAAAAACAAAAAAAATCTGCAGGCTTGTTTTTCATACAAAATATGCATGAAAATCATTAACAAAACTGCCTTGGAGAACATTCAGGGGGGTGTTTCACTATTTTTTTGAGCCAGAGTCTCAGGCAAGGGGGTTTACCCCTCCCCTACCCCCCACCCCTATGAGCATGTATTTCTGATATGAAAAAATGACAGAAAGCAGTGACTACCGCGTTGTATAAGTTCGAATTTTTATTGTGCTATATGCAATAAAAAGCTCGTCAGAATGAGCTGTGTATGTTTCTGCAACTGATCTGCAGGTTTTAACGTTTTGCATGTTTAATCACGTGATCGACTGTTCTACTGTATTTTCTGTCCGGTCAATATCACGCTCCCATAGCAGCTTCTCCTGCCCGGATCCTGTCAATAGCTAAAAAAATATTTACCGGATCCGGTCAATAGACACTGCCGTCCAATTTTTTGGAGTGAGCTTTTATACAGTAAGTTATTCTAGAACACGATATAAGTTGCATAGGAGCAATTGTGAGTGTCTGAATTGTTTATTGACGGGATTAACCTGCCTGATAGTAGGACAATCACCAAAGAGCGAAATATCACATTATTCGAAATTCACGATGCATGAGCCATACATTATTTAACACACGAATGAGAAATCGAACCGGCATATTTTTCTTCGAAGTTGACGATCCACAGATAGGACGAAGTTTACAAGATCAAACTCATAGCGGAACTGTATTGAAAATGTAGCTGTAGATCAACAAACGACCTTCCCACCGGCGCCATATTTTCACATATCTAAAAACAGGAGGACAACTCGAGATAGTCTTCACTACCATTTGCCCTCATTCAAGATTCTAATGTTTTTTATAAGCTCGTAAATCGAAATATGACAAAAATTAGCACTTCCGTCGAAATCTTCGACGCAAAGCTTTTACGACAGTATTTTTTACTTTGAGAAATGATGTTAATTGTGGCTCAAAAAGTTCCCCAGTCCTTTGGTTAAGCTGAAAATCGTTACAGTAAAATAGCAAATATCGAAGCATGGCCCATTCACATTGAAATGACACAGAAGCAATGACAACCAAAAAACTAAATCTCTCCATGGCAATGAGTACGCCATTAGAAAGACGACGATACTAATTCACTTTTAATCTATACTCCTCTCTTTTTGAAATGATCGATGCAGCGATCCCATGAAAGCCCCAAGTTCAATACAGGAAAAGTTTTCAAGCCAATTACTGTAATCGATTGAAAAAATTTTCGTAAGTGTGCGGCAAATAAAACGGCTGAAAATTTCTTTCAATTGGTTAAGTAGTCAAAATTTTTCGAGTAGCACTCAGGTATCGACGCAGTCCCCTTCGAATCGACAGTAATAAGCATGAAATTTGTCAACGATTATGGCCTTTCCATTCTCATGAAGAAAATTTGCGTTCTATACAGTAGGAAGTTTAACATTGAGTGAAAACTGAACATAATATCATTATTATGAGTTAAGTATTATGTGTCGTTCTTCCAATTTTTATATATAAAAGTGGAAAGTATGCATTATTTCATGTTCTTGCGTTTTTCTGCTAAATCATTTGTCACATAAGAATGGAAGTTAGATTCAACAAACCTTAAACAGTTTTTAGAATGACAAATTTTTCCTGTAAAAGCTTTGTATTAGCGATTTTGAAGGCAAAACTAATTTTTGTAATTTTTCAACTTAAAAGCACTTCATAAAAAAACGGCTGTAGTTCGAAAAAAGGCGACATGCCAATTTCAGCAAGGTAAAGTCCGTTCGTGAACCTAAAGGCCCTTCTATACTTTTTTTCTCGAAAATCTGTCGCAAGTGATTGCAACGATCAAAACCGAACGAATGCCTCATTTTCTCTGTGCGCAAGAAAGATCTTGATGAGTTCTATCCAGTGAAGTATATTTTGCAAAAAAAATTGCATAATGTTGCAGAAATCAGCTATTTTTTAAGGATCTTGCGTCTCTTACGTTTCTTGCGTCAAAGCTAGATTTAAAGGGCGTAGTAAATACTCGTTTGAACACATTGGGTGTCGTTCGATCGGAAATTTCAATATCCACCTTGCGATGTATTATAAACTGAAATTACTCCAGTATATACTTGGAGAGCAAATCGCTTGCGTATGTTTTTTAGCGAAAAAAGTATAGATGGGCCTTAATAAGTGATAATTGAAAAATACAATCCTCACTTTCTTTCTTCAAATGGTTTGTCCCCTTTGTACAATTTGTAAGAACCCCTTTCGAAAAACCAGTCCCCAAAACCGTTCAACTCTTCCGCCTTCAATTCCATCTTCGTGACGCCCGTTTCTTCCTTCAGTTGTCGCCAGTAAGTTTCAGCGCCTTGAAGAATAAGAATGTCGATAAAAGTTGAGAAAACGAAATTTAAAAGGTAGTGCTCGATTCAAGCTTAAACTACCACTGAGACCGAAAAAGCCATCAGTTGCTTTGAAATGACAGGCGTAGAGACAATCAAAGAGTAAGTTCAATTATATATGCAATTGTCGCGGCGTACTGGAAAAATTCTAAATTTTCCACGATAATTGGAACGTTAAAATCACAGAAAAAGCACGATCTGCTTATGATTTGGATAGAACTATGTTTGACATGTGTTAATTGAGATATTTTGAACAGGATTAGGACAGGAAATCTTCGTTCTATTTACCGCTCATGAACAAGAAATTTTCCTCATTCATCACAATGCTGTGCTAGGGACCTGCATGGGCCGGAAAAATGCTCCTCGGCCCGTCCCAGGAAAACCAATCCTTCGGCCCGTATCCGACCCATAGATCAACGCCCAGCCCATTAAAGCCCATCTTCCAAAACTTGACACACGATTTCTGAGAAATCCAACCTTCTGTTCCATTTAAATTAAAAATATCTGAAAATGAGACATATTGAGCAGTTTTACATGCTGAGTATCGTGGCAGCATTCATTCTCCTCAAAAATAAGTATTATTTTTGTGAGGAATGAATAAACTTTGGATGGCCCAAAGGGGCATCTTCATATTTTTTGACATTTTCAGTCTGTATATGTGTTCCAAAATATCACAGCACAGAAAAGACGTGACTCTGAGCCCAATGTTCATTACAAGCAGAATACCACTCTATATTTAGGTATGAAGTCGAGATGAACCGAAAAAGTCATTTGGTGCCTCACTTGTGCACCTTCCTGTAAGGTGCCGCAGAATTATTTTTTTGATTTCTGTAGCCACTAATGTCCAACATATTTATTGCGTTAAAATTTCAATCAGATCTGTGCACCGTTTTGCGAGGTCTAGATATCTGCATATTCTGTAAGTTGATACAGGAATGCTAATTATTGATTAATCCCACTAAATATGCCATCAACGAGATGCATAATGAATTGAAAACGTTCAAATTTGACGAATAAAAAGAAAAAATGTGAGTCGAATCACTGGTAAAATTTCATAGATCTATTTACAATGATTGCGCTATGGGACGTCTCAGAAAACAAAAATTCCTCTCTTCAATAATTCGATTGAAAAAAATCGAAACAGCAAGTTTAATGTTACAAAATAAATGTCGGCTTTCTGACTCGGGTCTATGTTATAAGCTGAGAGAAAGTGTTCTACAGTTGGAGACATCCTGTTTCACATCACGTGAAGTTAGCCACACGAAAATAGATCAAATATTGTGAAATGAAGTGCTTTTCCAATACAGCAAAGTTCATCAGAACACCTCTTGTCGTTTTACCGCAGATTTCAATCACCAAATTTCTGAGATTTAATGAAAATTTTATGTTTTCGATTTTTCGTTTGGAGTACTTCATTCGGTAATCATCAGGCCCAGATCAATGAAAATTTATCAGGACTTCAAACCACTTTCTTCTTATAATGTATTAGGTAGAGACGCACTCCATATCCTTAGAACTTTATTGGTTATGCAGATTCAAAAACAGATATGAGTGACAGTGCAGTGTGTGCGAATCTCTACAAAACGGTGCGTGATGATGAAGCTACCGTAGGAATGTATGAACTGGGGCCGGTATTACTTTTAAAACTGGAGCTTAAGTTTAAGCTGGAGCTTAAGACCGTCTTGGTTAAGCTGGAGCTTGAGGCAGTATTAATAAAAGTTAATCTGGTGCTGAGAAAGAGAGACGAGTTAAGCTGTAGCTTAACTGCCTTTTTTTGGAAAATTAAGATGGAACTTGGTTAAGCTACAACTTAAGTTGGTATAACTAAGAAGTTAAGCTGCAGCTTAGCGAAGCTGCTGCTGTGCACCAGCTCAAGCTCCAGCTCAACTTTTTTCATATGTTTTGCTTTGGAAGTTAAGCTGCAGCTTAGCAAAACCAAAGCTGTAGCTTAACTTTTTGTATCAACATTTTTTTGTGCCTCTATGATGTTTATTTTCTTTCTGTGTGCACAATCCGACAGTAGTACCTCCTATATGCATTGAAAGTATTGAAAAAAACTAAAATGGATAGCATATATAGCGATTAATCGTTATCAATTTTCTCGAAAAAGTTTTGCACCTTTTGTAGTCATCTTTTTCGTTGTCACTTTTTTGTCCTTGCTGTTAGTCATCTTGAGTGGTAGTGGTCATTTCTGTCATAAAAACTTCATTAATTTATTTATTCCTCGATCGGAGAAAAAAACGATGCTCGAACTGGTTGAATCAAAAAATAAAATTGCTCCTATGCATGACGTTTAAATCATCGGATAACATATATGATTGATTTTCGATTGAATCGACATTTGGCATAAAAATATATATAGTTGCAAAAATCTGAGGGATTCAGGTGGTCACGAAAAATGTGATTGCTATGAATTCTATCTTGACGTTCTTATTCATCAAGTAATAAAACCAAACCACCAGCCATTATTGTTTAACAACATAAATATGAACTTAAGGCACCTACGCCCAGTCTTAACTTTTTCACGTCGAGTTGCAGCTTAAGCTATAGCTGGAGCATAAATCAGACCAGCTCTGATCTGATTTATGCTCCAGTTTAACCGTCGCACGGACGTAAGTCCGAGACTTAAGTTTGAATCTTAAGTCTCTTGCTCAGCTGCAGCTTAACAATTTTTTAGCAATACCGGTCAAGCTGGTGCTCAGCTGGAGCTTAACTTTTCTTATTATAACATTGTAGAGGCTTAAATTGCATCTTAAGCTTCGGCTTAAGTCTCAATAGTAATACCGGAAAAGATGAAACCCCACATCTTCATAGATCCACCCATGCAGGACCCCAACATGACCGTAATTTAGTAATTTAAAAATTATCTGCCAGTGAGAGATTACGTCGGCCGAGGTTATTTTTTGATGTATGGAAACATCTGCTGTACGCGTTCATTTTCAGAAATTTTTGTTGAAAAGTAAACGGTTAGATTATTTTTCCGAATGGAGAAGAATACATGGTATCCTTGATATCATGGAATCATAACCAAAATACGTCCCTTGAGCTAATCGATTGCACAAACCTTCTCTCCCTTTGATCGGGCCTTTGCCGGGTGCCAAAATCGAACAATTTGGTCCGTAAATTTGGCTGGTCACTTTCCAATCGGCTTTCTGATATCCGTTCATCAAGGTACCGTACGCCTTGGCGATCTCTTGCTTCGCTTGATCTATTTTTGATGAAATTCGTGTAGTTTTCGGAGCAGACCGCGGCAAAAATTTTCAACCTACCCAGTTGATGCTTCAGTTGAGCTGCAATAGCTGCTGGTCCAGACATAATTTTAATTCGTAACTAAAATTAAAGATACAAGAGAAAAATTATTAGAACGAAAATACGTTGAAATTTCATCTTTTTTTAAACTCTCCGAAACATGACCAAAGTACTGAACGATGCAGTGTAATTTCTGGCTATAAGATCACTCATTCGATTATTTGCCTAATTCTGTTTGTCCATCACGTCATCTTCCCCGGTCAGTAATCATTTCTGATGTTTTGCTCGAATTTTTCGGAAATGCTCCATCACTTAGCCGATAGTTTAGCTTATTTATACAATGAAAATGAAATCAGCATGATTAACGTACTTAATTTTTTCAAATGAGTGTCGAGGTGCTGGGAGTCAGAGAACACATTTTTCGAGAAAATAGGAGGAATTTCGAATTTTATATAAAAAAAGACGTCGTTTGCTGGGGCCAAGTCAAATTTTCTGGGGGTAAAGAATGATCTGCGGAGGTCTTGACCTTCAGCCAAACCCCGCATGTGCATGTATGTCGACGACCCAAAATAAATTTAATGCAAATGAAAGTCTGCACCGTGAGTCAGTTTTTTTCATAAATAGAATGTAATAACCTGCAAAAATCCAACTTGTGCTTCAAACGATGAAATCACTATTTTTTCTTGTACTTTCTCATTTGCATCTCTAATTTTGCGCCGAGAGGGCTCGTGTCAAAAAATTGCACTATAGTACGCTGAGACGTGTAGTTATATTTCTAAGTGTTTTATGTCATTCAATTAAAAAATTCACTAAGTTAGGGTGTCATTAGCGAATTCAGATTCTATATAGTTGCAGTAATTCCGAAAATTGTGAAAAAAATGAATGCTCATGCTGCAGGAAAAAAGAGGCTAACAGTTCAATTTTATAAATTTTAATGAAGAAAAAATCGTTGTGTTATCACGTCTTTTGCATTATTAATCGATACAGCTCAGAGATTTGAGCGAAGAGTCAATTCACAATACTCTTAACTGTCGTATGAAAGACGGTTCCAATTCAATCCATATTCAAAATCTTCTTGAAAAATTCAAGTGTTGCAAATCTGCTCTCTACAGGCCGAATGACGAAAAGTGGGCTAGGGGCAAATGGCGGGCTAAAGTGTATAAAAAACTCATACCATACTTTTACCGGCGTTTTACAGGAAGCATCTTTGGAATTTATTCAAGCGGCCAACCTGATCATCATTTTATGTGAATTGTCACGAAGCATGCTAATTCATCGTGCCACCCAAATTTGGCTTTCCCCTACCTGCCCCCAAATCAGTCGAACATTGGAAAAAAATCAAACGGATACACGGATTTTGAAAAAATTCTTAACTCATGGAACTCACAATCCAGCCTGGCCGAGGTATCATTACATGCATGCATTGAATAGCCGCACATAAAAATTACTCACAAGTAAGGTTCACGCAATCACAAAGCGTGGTCAGCAACTGATTGAACTCCCATGAAAATTGACACGTTCTACAAAGTTTGATGATCTTCATCTGATAACATAACGGCATCGAACAAAAATAATCCATACTCTCAGAAAAAATTTCACGGTAACGTCAAAGAATCAAGTGTTTTGAACTTATTAGCAATTGCGACGCTATATTAGACTGATTGGAAAAGTTTTTTATCCAACTTCTGACTGGCAATCAACAGCTTTTGTGCTGCAATTCTTCGACTTGAATTCGTATCTCGTCATTGACCTAATAGAGCTTTTCAGAAACATATTCAGATAGTTGGTATTTTAGTGGAGTAATGATATAGCAACAGGACAGTAAAAATGGTCTTTAAAGCCGAATAAGGAATCCTAAGCCCGAAATTCTCTCAGCTAGTAACAGATCTTTAAAAAACGAAATCGAAAAGAAGATAAATAGCTAACTGACATGGAACAGATATACTTTCAAAGAATGTATTATGGAAAAAGACGCCCAAGAACAGCTGAGCTTTTTACCTCTACAGCTTCTGCAATAAGTCCATATTACGAGTCTGTTAAAGAGACACGGACAAATTTCGCGTTTTCTATAAAAATTGAAAATTTTTCTCGAATGGAAAAAGTCGGCTAGTCTCTTTTTACTTGCATAAACAAGTTGGATGTGTTCGCATTCGAGAGTTTTCTCACTTTCTTACCTTTTTACTATGTAAATATCCCTCGGAAATTTTACGAATGTGAAATGAAGAGCTTTAACTGAGGACAGAAAAAGGAATAAGCATTATTGATGATTTCTGCGAATTATTCTTTCTAAATTCTAAGACCCCATTCACGAAGCTATTTTGAATTGTATATCAAAAATATGAGGTTTTTATTACGGCCACATACTAGAATTTCCGGAATGAGGAAACTGAAAACTTAAAATCTATAAACTCATTGTTGAGTCAGTACTCCTTTGTGTTTTGAAGTTAGAGTTTTTCTTACACATCGTCGAATATTCGTTTCGCATGTGAACATGCATAGTAGAAACTGCAATTATAATAGCCAATGTTGCTGTTGTCGGTCAAGATCTTTTGGAGTTATAGTGTGAAATTTACCTTTTCTGTAAGCATTTTTCTACCATTGCCTGCTAGAAGATATGCTTTCATATGTCTACCATAGTCTGTTTTTTACAAAACGCTTCCAAATAAAAAAGTGACACAAATCAGTACTGTCGTCAAAATCGTTTAGATAGAGCTCTTATCGTAAAATTTTTCACTCGAAAAATTGTTAAAGGTGAAGTCAGTATGTTCACAACGTGAAAATCTGAAATATTACTTGCTTTCCACTTTCATTATTTGGAAGTATTTCAAGAAAAACAGACTATAGTTTCCTGAAGTTTGCCGGATCGGACAATGTGGTCGTCACTGCCGGTCAAAGCCAAATTAGGGTTGTCGGATGACAGAATACCAAAAATGTCGTACGAAATAATATAAAAAATGGTTCAAAAATAAAACATTCTCATTCTCGAAGCAAACAATAAGTTCCCAGAGCGCTGGGTACTAGAAAAATGATCTATTCAACCATAGAGCGAGTTTCGAAAATTTATTAGTCGATTATCTAGTGCGGATAACTAACTAATGATTAATTACTCTATTAACATTATTACCAAAAGCAGTTTCAAAATGCCAGATAATCGTTAGTTAACTAGACTAATAAATCGGCTATAGTTTACTTTTGAAATGACAGATACGGCGAACCGATGAAAGTAAGTTCAATTCGGAAAAAATAGCAAGCTTATTATTGTAATTAATGGGAAAAGCTTTATGATCCATCACCGAAAAATAGACCGACTGATAATTTTCTTCAATCAGGAAATTGAATGCACTTTTTAGTCGCTTTTTTCCGAAAAGCTTGTAAATAATAAAACTTAACCCCGCACAATCTCCATTTATCTATTCTAAAGATTACTTTTTTGAAAATTCGTTATCTTGAGAATCTGTTCTGATACTTTGCTGTTTTGAGAATCACTGTATTGAGACTTCGCTGAATTGAGAATCGCTGTTTTGAGACTTCGCTGTATTGAGAATCACTGTATTGAGTCACATTATTTTGAGTTTCGCTGTTGTGTGTTTCGTTGAATAGGGGTGAAACGGATGCGAATGAGAGGGAACGAAGGTTCTTGCGAAAAATTGACTCATAATGAAGTTTTTGATTTTCGAAAAGATTTTTATGGTCGTGACACATTATTCTGGAAAATTTATGGCAACCTGAAAGAGTTCCGCTTATTTTGGCATGCATTAGCTGAAAGCGGGTAAAACCTACCTGCGAAGTTTATTTCTGAGAACCAGTTGAATATCAGAGAAAGATTTGGATGGAGTTCAGAGCAAAGTTGGACCACTTTCTAGTCAGCTTTGCACAATATGAACCTCATGCAGAAAACTGTCACAACTTGCCCAAATAAAGTAATAAAATGATGAAAGTAGCTAGGAATACATTCCCGTTCACTCAACTCTGGTGAATAAAAGCTTTGCACATGATTTATAACGCGATGGCACTTATATTGTTTTCGGTTGGACTACAATGGATAAACAAAGTTTGAGAAATGTTTGAGTCACAACTGGTGAGTGCTTGAGAACTGTTTGTGTCTTGCTTGTCGACTGTTATTTCCAAGTCATCAGTTCATGAAACATCAGAATTCTGTTGAATTGAAAAATATATTGCATTTGTAACCTGGAAACTCATAGGGTCGCTGAACAGTACAGCAGTTTATTTGTTCCTTCAGCTAATGAGCTCATGGAAAATTTCGCTAATTCAGGTTGGGAAGACTAACTAAGAATGATTAATTAGCTTTTGTGATATTTTTCAAGCATCGTTCAATTATTCAAACATAACCCTGTGCAATTAAAATTTAAGAAGTTGATGGATCTGTTACAGTCGATAAATCAATGAATTTGTATTTTCCACCGAAAACTACAATTTTTAGATCGTTAAAATACTGAAGGATAAAAATTTTCCTGGCACCGATTATATATACAAACTGTTTCTGATCGATCGTTTGTATTGGAGCATGGGTTAGTACAAAAAAACAGTGCGACGGTATAAGGAAAGGCGTGTCTCCAATACAGCGAAACCCACAACAGCGAAACTCAAAATAGCGAGACTCAAAACAGTGATTCTCATTACAGCGAAGTCTCAATACAGCGATTCTCATTACAGCGAAGTCTCAATACAGCGATTCTCATTACAGCGAAGTCTCAATACAGCGAAATCTCAATACGGCGATTCTCAAAAGAGCGAATCTCAATACAGTGAATACTAAAAATTTCTATGCATTAGAGTAAACGCGCACAATACGCAAATTAGGTAAATTAAAATCGTTTTTGATGGTTGAGATAGTCTATTTTTAATTGCATTTGGCCATCTAAATTTTACATGCTTTTGTGCTGCAGTTGCGGTAGTTGAGCACGAACGGACCATTCCAAAATCAGGAAAAAATTTCTGTTGTTGGGCACCCTGTTGATGCCAATTTCGTGTGGGGAAATCGCCATGCAAATCGACGAAAAGGGACGACCAGCGGCGCAGACATTTGCATAGAATGGAGCGCCAAAGAAAGACGAAAAATGAAAGTGAAATCATTATTCTTCACTCAATATCGTTTTTTATTATATTCTTGGTATTTTTGCTGGCGTCCCTAAATATAATTTTCCCAGCAACGTCTTTTGTTTATGAGTATTCTACTGTGGTGTACCCACATTCGTTTTACATATTTCGTCGGATTTATTGTTTAGTATATTCGTTTATTTGTTTAGATAATTCGCATCGACGAAGGCGGAGGGCCAGAGGCCCAGGCGCCGGCTTACATCAAGTAAGTTTTGGGAAACCCCTTTCGGGTTATACCCAAGTAAGTTTATCCCTGAGGGGATTCCTTGTCTCATCTAGGAGACTGCGGAGGTCTTTGGTAAGGCCCCCGTATTTAGAACAAAGTTTATCTTTGTTGTTGTAGGTCTGGGGACAAACGGACTGTTGCACAGATCACCGAGGCTCAGCCAAGGTATCAGTTCTAACAGGTCAGTTCAGACCCAATCTTTTCTTACGCCTCTTAAGGAAAGACCTGCACAACAAGTGGTGGCTTTTAACTCCTTACCACGGAACTTCGTAGTCAGACTAGGAGAAAAGAAAATCCTCCAGGTTTCTACAGAAAGTTAGCAGGATTTAAAATGCCTAACGAAAGGATACCGAGAGGTAATACTTTACGTAGATCACCACCCAGAGTGGCGAGTGCTGGGAATCTAGTCAATTTGGGAGACGGAGATCAGCAACGGCAGGCTGCTCCGGACCCAGTGATCCCAGATCAAACTCCCGCGAGGGTTCAACCATTGCAACAAAATGCAATGCATTTTACGCCTCAAGATGCAGGCGTACCAATTGACCGACCACCAGCGATTGCCATCGATCCGCAGGAGGCAGGCCCGGCGAATCCGAACCCAGACGCCGATGGACCGCCGCAACAAAATTTCAAAAGGTCACCGCCGCCAAAGGTCGAATTAGCAGGACCAAAAAGGGACGTCGTTACGCCCGAAATTCGACCAAATTTCGAAGAAAGGGACCCCGAAATCGATCAAAGATTAGAGAGGATTCCCCAGGAACAAGAGCGATTCCAACCGCAGGAAAGAGCTCCCGAGATGTCCAATCAGGAGTTGGCGACGCAGCTACGCGAGTTGAAAGGGACCGTCGAAGCCTTGTTCGATATAATCGCGAATGCCGCCACAGAGGACAACAAAAGGGAAGCCGACAGGCGCCGACAGGAGCCGGATAGACAGGTTAGACCATGTAATAGGGGTGCAGAAAGAGACAACCGTCTCGCTGCTGAAATGAATGCAGGCGCAGGGCCTAGTAATAGGCCTGATGTTGATGAAGGGCAAAGGCTTAACTTTGAGCCCAAAAGTTGGAGAGGTCCAGCTAGAGATCTTCGGTTCGAAGGAGCTGAGCAATCGGCAGACTTCAGGAATCAAAGTCAGATAGCTTCGCAGCATCCAACTTTAACTAGAGTGGTCTATGATGGTAGAGGAAATATAGTTGATCCAAATACCCTTAGACCAGATCAATTGGCATGTTTCCCATATAGGGATTACAGGTTTGACAAAGACAATATGCCATCATATCAAGGAGGTGTACCACCTCAACGAGATCCAAATAGGGTTATGCTGCAATCCCTGAACCCTGATCTTGATCCAGTACTAACAGCAGCTTATGATCAGAGGGAGGTGCCATCAAATAATTTGGCACAAGAGATTGTAGTTAGGAATATCGTTAAAGGTGTGTTACCCAAACTTTTAGATGAGGGTATGGTAAATCAGCAGGTGCTTAGCTTTTTAACAGCACTTGAAGGGGAATTCCGTAGGGATACACCCGAATCAGCTAAGTATGAAGCACTGCTGAGGCTTTCTAAAGGTAGACCGAAGGCTGTTGCAGGAGACAACATGACCTATAGGGAGGCCAGGAGAGCTATTATTAATGTCTTTGCACCTGAGTGTAACCTGGAAATGTTAACCAGGGAGTTGTTTGAGATCCAACAAAGACCCAATGAACAGGCCGTAGAGTTTTTAAAAAGGGTCAGTATATTAGTGGAACTAGTTAAAGGTGATTTAGACTATCAGTCTAAACAGAGACTGATTATTGATACCTTTATTTACAAGAGTGATCCTACATTTCAGTCTGAACTGAAAAATTCAAAGCATACCTTTAGAACCTGGTATGATCTTGCAGTAGAGGTTCATGATATTGAACGTAGGTACAAAAATGCCTTTCAGAGATATGGACCCAAGGGTACACAACAGGATCCTATAGTAATTAATGAAGTAGGTATGCCTAGTGGGCATGATCCTGAAATTGCCGTAGTTGCTAGGAACCAGTCAGAAGGATATCAACAAGGCCAGAGGCAAAGGTTTCGGCAACCATATCAAACTATAGGTAATCAGGTACAGGCCCAAACCCAAAGGTCAAGGAGTGATTCTCCTGAGACAGAGGAGATTCCAGTTCGGGAAGCCCCTAGGGCTCAGACCGAAAAAGGTAAGAAAGAATCTCTTCTATTGAAAATCTCTAAAGAGATGGTACAACTGGTCGAAAGGTTCGACCAGCTCCAGCAAAAGGTTGATAACAGGCAAATGGAAAATCGGTCTGATGTGGCCATACCTAGTACCAGTCAGGGAGGTCAAGTTTCCCGAGATCCGACAAAGCCATGGTGTGAGTTCCACAAGAACATAACACATAATACTGCAGACTGCAGGACATTGAGAGTATTGTCCGAGCGCAGGAGCAGAGGTAGAGCCAGCTTCCCTACCTTCAACAGGGGAGGCTTCAACACTTTTGCTCGAGGTAACTATAGAGGTAGAGGAGGTTACCCAAATGCCAATTTTAATAGCAGAGGTAGAGGTGCGTATAATGTAGGCTATTCGGGTCATCAGGATAGCCAGGAGAGTTATCTACAGAACTCCGATTACAATGAGTTCCTGGAGTTCAAAAGGCAAAAGGAGCTGCAGAAGCAGTTCCAACAGATGCAGCAATACCAACAGCAAGCTGCATTACAGCATCCTCAGCCTCCACAGGCTATTATGGGTCCGACTCAAACTCTGCAACAAGGTCAATTCACAAATCAGCCACCTCAGAAGGATTATTCGAGTGTTATGGTTGCAAGGCAGTCTCAAATGAGTCCTTTATGTGAAGTAAACCAGAGAGTGAATTGCCCAAATGTTGTATTAGGTAGTATTGTGCAAATGAATGCAATTGCACCACAACCTATAGTACCATCAGTACAAGTAATAAGGAGAGGCACACCAGCTAGTCCTCAGGAACAACATTTGCTGGATACGTACCCCAGGACAGCCCCATTCCACATTGAGGTTGTTATAGGAGGTCGTAAGACAATGGCTTTAATTGACACAGGAGCTCAGTGCACTGTCATGTCGGCTAAGTTTCTGAAAGAAACTTTGGGCCCAGATTATACTGAATATCCCAGGATATTAAATGTCACTGTAGCCAACGGTAAGACAGTCCAAGCCCATGGGTATATCCAATTTAGGATGGATACGTTGTGTGGACAGTTCCCCGTAAAAGCAATTGTAATTCCTGAAGCAGGTGAAAATGTCATTGTAGGAACAGACTTTTTGGCTCATCCTCAGGTAGGAGCCATAATAGATTTCAGGAATAGGACGATGACGCTCAACAACCGTCAACAACGGATATACGTGACGCCGGACCAGCCACAATCAAATTGTGGAGAGGTCATGACCACGAGCGCCGCGGAATCCACAATGAGCGCCGCCGACCAATACCAGCCAAAGATTTGCCTGCTAAAGGTTTCGGTGCCAGTGGTGAGTGTGAATCCCATCTACTTACCTAGTGGTACTGATATACTTCTGAGAGCAAAGCTTTGGGATAAGGTAGGCGAAAATCGCCTCAATGGAATCATAATAGAGTCTGAAGACAATGAAGAAAGGTTCCACATTGATAGTACCATAGTAGATGGTACAAAAGATGATTTTGTTGTTATGGTATCCAACAACACAGGATCAGGATGCCATTTGAAAAGAAATCAAATAATTGGCCATACTAATTCAGTGTTGTGTGATACTGATAACCAAGATCAACTTAAGGGGAAGATAGTTGAGGATCTGGAGAAGCTGCAAACTTGTGCAGTCCAGGCTAGACCTGATTCGACTCAAGCGGATGAGAAAGAGTTCAAGGAAGCCTTGTACAATATGCTAGCTAAATCCAACATACCATCAGAACAATTGGAACAGGCTCTACGATGTCTCGCAAAATATAGAGACGTGTTCAGCTTGCCCAATGATCCTCCAACTACTACACCCTATTTGACCTGTAAAATAAATACAGGGGATGCAGCACCTGTGGCAAAAAGGTACCACAGGACTGCCATAAATTTACGGCCACATGTTCGTGAGCATGTGCAAGATATGCTCAAGAAGGGTGTAATTGAGCCATCAAAGTCGCCTTGGGCAGCTCCGTTATTCCTTGTAGGTAAAAAGGATGGTACCAAGCGACCAGTAGTGGACTTTAGGGGTATAAATGATGTTACCAAGGATGATAAGTATCCCATTCCTAGAATGGATGACTATCTAGACTGTTTAGGTAAAGCCAAATTTTATACTACCCTAGATCTCAAATCAGGATATTGGCAAGTGCCAATGGACGAAGAAAGCAAGGAGAAAACTGCTTTCATATGCCAAGAAGGGCTTTATCAATTTAAAGTCATGCCCTTTGGCCTAAAAAATGCGCCAGCCGAATTCCAGCGTATGATGGAAAGAGTTTTGCATCCATATGTTTGGAAAATCTGTCTAGTCTATATAGACGATATAATTGTGTTCTCAAATACGTTTGAGGAACACTTAGTTAATTTAGAGCTAGTCCTGCAAGCTCTAAGAAAGGCTCATTTGACCTTGAAGCCGGAGAAGTGTGAATTCCTGCCTGAGAGAGTTCATTTTTTAGGACATATCTTAAATTCGGATGGAGTTTCCCCAGATCCGAAAAAGGTCAAAGCTATAAATGATTTCCCATTCCCAGAGTCTAAACGTAAACTGCAAAGGTTTCTAGGTATGTTGCAGTGGTGTAAAAAGTTCATACCGGGTTTGGCTAAACACGCCGAACCGTTGTACAAACTAACTGGGAAGAACTGTGTTTGGGAAGTCACGGAGGTTCACCATCAGGCTTTTAGGAGCCTGAAAGAAGCACTATTGTCAGTGCCATTCCTTAGGTATCCGGTTTTGGACGGGTCTGCGGACTTTGTCCTTCAGACAGATGCCAGCGGAACGGCACTAGGAGCAGTCCTTTACCAGGAGACCAAGTCAGACCGCTGGGTAATTGCTTATAATAGCAGAATTTTAAAAGCGGATGAGAAAAAGTGGTCAGCCACGGAAAGGGAGTGCTTGGCAATTGTGTATGGCTTGAAGTTATACAAGCACTACTTAGTAGGTCATAAGGTGATCATAAGAACTGATCACAAACCTTTATTATCTATGAAGGTCAACGCCATGACCAATGGTAAGTTGAAGAGATGGTACTCGTTCATCTCTCAGTTCAACCATAAACTAGAGTATGTGCCTGGAAAACAAAATGCCATGGCAGACTTTTTGTCCAGGATGGATGAACCAGACGATCAAGCGGAAAAGATACCGCCAAAATGGGAACACATGTTCTCAGGGGATAAACGAGAGTCCGAGAATCTGAAAGATCTTGAGGCACAGCTTATTGAGAAAAAACATCTCAATTTGGTAAAGAGATTCAGAATTCTGACAGATCGGAATCCTGAAGACGGTACTCCGTTATATCTGGAGCCAAAAGGTAAGAAAAATCAGAGGACTGATATGAGTCCGAGATTCACCCAAATTTATCCAGAAGATTCTGAGGGTGATCCAGAATCAAACTCGCCTGCAGACTTGGTAAATGCCGTAACTACAAGGAGCATGGCGAAAGAAGCGGACAAGAATAATCAGGCTCAGATCCAGCCTGAGGGCAATCAGGTCAAAGATAAGGTAAGTAGGGGAAACCAGGACAAAGGTAAGGAAAAAAGAGTAACCTGGTTATACCCAGAAAAGGAACAAGAGTTTACTTTGGCAGACCCTAAAGAAGACGAATTACCAAAAGGGCTAATTAGAGATGATCTCATGGCCCTCTTGCAGAGAAAAGATGAGGTACTACGACCATACTTTGATAGATTGGGTCCAAATGGGACAACCAAGTATCATAGTGGATTTTATATCCAAAATGAAGTGTTATACCGCGAAGCCGGACAGGGGTCGGACGATCAAGTGGTCGTCCCATCCTGCCTTAGGGACAATACTTTGCACCAGTACCACGGTGCCGTGATGATGACTCATCAGGGGTTCAAAAGGACCCTTGCTATGATTAAAAAACGGTTCTGGTGGCCTGGAATTGAAAAGGATGTCAGGCACTGGATAAAATTTTGTCCAGTTTGTCAAATGGCTAATCAGGGAAACACCGAAATTCCGCCACTGATACCAATTATTCCACAAGGTCCTTTTGACATAGTATCAGTGGATATCGTGGGTATTTCTCCACTCAGTGAGAAGAGACCGTATGTCATAGTCTTTCAAGACTATTTTACAAAGTGGGTTGAAGCTGAACTGATCCCGGATCAGTCAGCTAGCACCGTTGTAGATACTTTTCTACAAGCTATTGTATTTAGGCACGGGACTCCACGGAGACTACTCAGCGATAGAGGAGGTTGTTTTACCTCAGATCTAATGAAGGAGATCTGCAAGTTATTAGAGTGTCAAAAAATTTTTACAACTGCCTACCACCCACAAGGAAATGGTATGGTAGAAAGGTTTAATCAGACACTCATTAAACAGCTCAGAAAGGTGGCCATCGAGGAAAAAGATAACTGGCCAAGATACTTGAGAGCTGTGGTGTTTGCATATAATGCCACACCACATGCAGCCACGGGGCAATCTCCATTTTCGTTGCTTAGAGGTCATGAGGCAACCTTCGGGTTAAACTTATCGAAAGCGTACGATATTGTAATGCCGGACAGCAATGCTGAGGCATACAAATTTGTGTTGACAAATCATTTAGTCAACCTTTACGAGGATATTGCCAAAAATATCCAGAGTGCTGCCGAAAAATCGAAGAAATACTTCGATAAAAAATCCAAGCAAAATGGATTTAAAGAAAAGGATTGGGTTCTGCTCAAAGTAGATAAGCAGAAAAAACTAGGACTACCATGGTCCGGTCCGTTCATAGTTACGGACATTTCGCGAGAAGCAGAAAACGTTGTCACCATTGTACATTGGGACAACCCGCTAAATCGCCAAACAGTTTCAATCAGCAGGTTGAAACATTTTCGTTACGAGACCACTAGGGTCTTGCCGCGAATAGCGCGAGCCAATCAGGACGCGCCACGTGACGAAAACACGTCACTTTCCAATATGGCACAAACAGTTACGACTGGAGCGCCGATTCAAATGAAATCATTTGAAAATTCGCTCAAGGCGAATCTATGCGCGATCTCGCGCTGATTTTTTTTTTTGTGTACATATCTCGCGCGTGTAAGTACTAATTTTAATTAAAATTGTATTAATTTGTAATATTTATCGCGTTTGTGTATAATTCGTATTAATTTTGTAAATTTTTCATATTTATTTCAGACTTTGGGAAAAATTCTTCGGAATTTTAGACCAAAGTGACAACCCAAAAAATTTCCGACATTTTTTCTAAAAAATTAATTTTCAAATTTTTCATTTTTTCAAAATCAAACTATAGCTGCCCCCGCTTATCTGAATTCTAAACTTCCATCGGAAGGAAGAAGTAAAATATTCCCCGAACCGCGATAAAAAGGAAATTAGCAGAACTGCTAAATTAAACTTTTTCAGCGTTCAAAATTTTTAATAAATTTATCAATTTATTATTCGAAAACAAAAATTTCGAAAAGAAAAGAGATGGGAAAGGGCGCGCGGAACCGCCAACAAGCTCCGACGCGCGAGTGGTCGCACACAGAGCGCCACGTTGAATACGGCAGGGCCCAGCACCGCCAAGACAACCGTTTTTTCTTTATTGACGGTAAGTTTCGAACTTATTTTTATCAAATATTCTTGGAAACCGCAGGTAATGCCCAGAAGTCACTGGAAGACCAGCTCGGCGCCCCAAAGGGCAGACGAGGTTAGAACTTAGAGGGAACGAAAAATGGGAGTACTGCGAAACGGAAGCTCGAAGCCAAGCAGGGAATTTCCAATTTGGAAATATACCTGATACCACCGAGAGCTATACGATTCAAGGGAAACTTAGAACCTTGGGTTCAGCCCGTTTTAAAGTTTTATCATTCAAAAATTTATCAAAAATTATTTATTTTCAAGTCAAATCAAATCATATCACTTTTTCGATATAAAATTCATTAAAAATTATCAATTTCGAGCGCTATGAAAATTGTAAATACAGCGCCATAAATGGAGCGTAGTTGGTCGCTCAAGCAGCTGGTCAGAGATTGGTGTCCGATCAAGTGGTGGACAATCGGATCAGGTCTACCCTCCCCAACATATAGAGGTAGCAAGGGTAAGATTTGGTAAGGTGTTAGTTGCCTACCAGCTCAATGTTTGTATATCAGTGGCTCACCTAACAACCTGCACTAAACTTAATTTTCTGCGAAACTTAACCCGCTTGGTGTTGTGGTGCTGGTGTAGTATAGACCCGAAAATGCGCTGAAAAAAGGGGAATAAAACACTAAAATTAATAGTACTTTATGTTTAGATTATAACGTCAAACGGGCCGTACGAATCCACGAACTGGATCAGTGGTTCAAAGCCACATTTGGGTACTGGCCGGCCAATCCCAAGGAACCTCGAATGGTAGACATCGGGAAGGTCAGCCAGGTACTCCATTTTATCCGAGAAGTATCAATCTTCAGAGGACAACCAGTTTGTGGTTTCGACGTTGAAAAAGTCAACCAGGATAAGGTCGCCGCCTTGTTCAAAACAAGGGAGGTCGACAATCCAATGGGAAAGCAGTTTGCCCGATATATCAGCTTCGCGCTAACGAACGGTCAAACTTACGTTATTGATACAACGTCGATGATGATCAAAGAGTGGACCAGCCTCCACGACTTCTTGAACTCCGACATGCTGTTCGCCGGATATGCCGTGCTGGAAGATCTGGTGAGTATCTATAACGTTTGTGGCGCAGGGCGAGATAATAAGGACAGGGACAAAACTGTCCCCTTACGGGAATTTCTAAGAAAGACCAAAGGTCGATACTTTGACTTAGACCGTTTCGCCCTCACCATGGTAGGAGTTAACCTGGAGAAGAAATGCTTTCAGACAGGTATATGTCCCGAAACTTTTCGGTTAAAGGGACTGTTCACGGAATTTTATTTGATAGACGTGGGCCCCTACCAATATGATTTTTCGTTAAAAGCGAACCGTGATCGGTTTGCCAAAAGGGGTATATTGCCGGAAGAGCTCAGATACGCTGCTCTAGACGCATACTACTCCTTATTGGTCATGTTTGCCGCCATTCACTATGGCATGGCCGATCAACTGCTTATGCAAATGCAGATTTTCGACCATGACAAGGTGGATCCCAAACAGATCAACACCATTGCCCTCCATTTTTATCAACAATATCTAATGATTCCGGGCAATGTGAATCGAGAAATGGGGCTAGGTACCCCAGTTATGGAAACCGATCAGGTTCAACCAAACATGGTCTATCACATGATGAAGTGTGAGATGTATAACCGTTGGGCGGTGCAAATGCAGGGAAATAACACAGGTTATTATACCGCGCCCACGGAGTGTAATCCAGTTCGTCCGCAGGGAGTTCAGTTGCCAAGTGGTTTCTATCCACTACTTCCAAGAGATAACAAACCATTGAAGGACGACGGATACACCACAGATAGCGATCCCGACGAAATCCAGGACGTCCAGATACCAGACTGGGTAAATATTTCAAAAGATATCCTGGAAAATCTCAAGTCAGGCGGAGCCTACTGGGATTTAGACGGGAAAATTTCGTTAACTTTATACGAAAACGCCAAGCTATACTGGCAACAAGCCGGGAAGCCTGATACCATTCCGCAAGAGGTGTTTTCCTCTAATAACCACTACCCAGTGGGTATCGAGGGCCATAGACAGGCCTATAAGACCAATTTTTACACGCCAAACTTGGCAAAGATTTCAGGTATGCTGGATGAGCGAAACTTCCCAGAGTTAGAGGTCATCTGCAAATTTATGCCATTGGCTTATCATTTGGCATGGCCTCATTCCAGAGCGGAGTGCGACTATGAAACTAACGCTCTGCTAAACTATAACTTTCTAAATAGTTATACTAAAGAAGGCCAGGAAATGATAAAGAAAATGTCCTGGAAGTCAGGCGACCGCCTGGCTTACTATTTAGAATTAGCAGCGACGCTACCGCCGTCGGAACCCCGCTTTCCATCTAAAAAAGGGGTATACGCATGGCAGAATCGGTTCGGTTTTGTCCCGCTACGATTTCGAGAAGCCGAGGAGATTCTACAAATTGGCGACGACAAATCGTTATTGAAGGACGGAGCCTACAAGGTAAATCCTTATTTCTATGTAACTTTTTACTACGTAGGCTTCGAGACTTTAACGCCGGGACTGCGGTATCCCATGACGGAAGACGCATCGCCAACCGACTACCCGATCACCTACGCACCGAGAAATCCGCTCGAGCTCAGACCGGAGTTTGTCAGTAAAAGCTTCCGGGAGAGAACAATCGCTTCGGAAATGCCCGGGTATACACTTACATATACCCCAGCCGGTGAGTTAATTTCTAAGGTACCGCTAAATCGTCCCTCAACTTCCCAAACGGCACAAGCCGGAGGGACGGGACAGGTCAAAGCGCAGCCGCAGGCGCTAGCGCCAGTGGTCAAAGCTACACCAGCTTTGGACACTGCTGCTACGCAGGCAGCTGCAGTAGTTGTCGTGGTGCCGCCGCCAATCCAACCAGCGGTGGCACAGCCGACTCAAGTACCTCAAGTGCAACAACCGGCCGAGCCTGAGCCAGAGGTTGTCACCATAATGCAATCAGTACCTCCAGCACCAGCTGTTTTGCCAGCTAAAGTAAAACAGCTGTTGCCGAAGATACGGAATTCAGACTCTGAGTCCAGCTCAGAGGAGGATGTAGAAGAAGAAGAAGAGGGTGAAATCCTCGAATCTGAGGGCCAGACATCAGAGAATAAGGATGCGATGGAGGCCAAAACTCAGAAACAGGCTCTTGAGGAGGAAAAAATCCAGACTCAAATTGACGAAGCAGTCACCAAAATGTCAGGGATCGATGTCAGACTGGAGAAGATGCAGGAAGCATCCCAGGAGATACCTGTGAAGGCCAAAGATCCTAAGGATCATGACCGACAAGCGAAGCAAGAGGCCTTACAGGCCAAAATTCAGGAACAAAGAAGGCTGACGCAGCAGGAATTCCTGCGTCAGAGGGCAATCCAAAGAAAGCTGAAGGAGCAGGCACTAGCCGACGATAGCTCAGATTCAGCCATTGCAGCGACAGAGCTGATGCGGAGGGGAAGAATTGCCGAGGAAGGTATTCCTGGAATTTATTCCCCAGACAAAGTTCAGCAGATGTTAGCTGAAGGGATGTCGGAAAAATTTATCCGACACCTAGCCAAAGAAAAGGTAAGGCGCAGGAAGAGGATAAGTAAGGCCAAGCGACGCAGACTTGCAGCTCAGGGACAGCAGCAACAAGGAGCGGCCGCCACCGGATCCGAAAACGACGCCTACGATACGGCCGAAGAAACGACGACACCACAATACTCGACGAGCCAAAAGTCGAGATCGGAGACTTCAAAGAGTCAGACGAGAACGGAGACTTCAAAAAGTCAAACGCGAACGGAGACCTCCATAGGCCAGACAAAATCGGATAGGACAACAGGGTCCACTGCGACAACATCGTACACTCAGACGCGAACGGTATCGAAAACCGGCGGAGAGGTTAGTACTTATTCTGGCAAAAGTAAATCAGTGCCCTCCAGCTATACCGCAAGAAGTAGCAAACCTGCGGGAAGCGTATTGGTGAAGCCCGATCTTGAATCGGAGGAGAAATTGATCAAGAAGGTCAAACTGAATGTGGTAGCTAGTAGACCCGAAAGGGAACCACAGCAGTTTGTCACTCCTGGTCAATTGGCCGAAACTCTGATTGATTATTGGGAGTGGCAAAGGGAACAAAGGCGCTTAATTGGGCCGATCTCATTTGAAAATCCAGAGGTCGCCAATTATTTCGCCTTTGATCGGCAAGAACGGCCGATAATTTACAGAATGGTCAATGATGCCATGGCCGAAATTCACGAAAATTACCGCCAGCAATTCGAAATGCAAGGCGGATTTATGTTTGACGGAGAGCGCATCCCTGAGGAGATCTGGGAATGGATAATTTTAATTCTCATCCCCAGATGGCTTCAGGACTACGATGCCTCAGACGTCTTTACGGCCATTAGGTATGTGACCCTAATGATTTTTCTTCAGTTGGACTTCGCTCCGATCACGCCAACGGCAATTGGTAGGTGGTATGCCCAGGCGTGTTCGTTTGCGAACAGACAACTAGTCGTTGAGGCCCAGGGAAACCGCGTAGACGATGTCTACATTGCAGCCTTTAATCAGTATATTTTTATGGGCTCGCAAAGGTTAAACCAGATGGGTGTTAAGAGGAAGGCACCAGGCGATGACAGGTCGCAAGCTGATAAATTTCAGCGAACGGCTGCCAAGAGCCCGAGTAAGTTCAAAGTGCCTAGACTCCCTCCGGCTAAGAAACAACCACCGATGATACAACAATCATCGGCTACGACCAGCCAGAGGTCTTATAGTGAAGCTGCTAGCACTTCTTATAAAAGTCCGCTCTCTCGATCAAAATCAATTTCATCAAAATCTCTCAATTCAACTTATCGGACACAAAAACCTCAGCGCAGCAGCTCCACTAGCAGTGGTCAAAGGCAGCAGGGGAGAGACGATATGTTCTCAAACCCGGCCCCGTACAGGGCTAGACCGGGGTATGACCAAGGTCAACCCAGGGGAGGCTTCAGAGGGCGCCCTCAGCGACCTTACAGAGGCCGAGGAACCTGGCAACACCAAGGTCCAGACCCGGATGCTGAATTTCATAATCCGAATTTTATTCCGCTAGGTAGACGCGGCGGAAGCCAACAAGGCCAAAATAGAGGCCAGGATGGAGGTCAAACCCGAGGCCAACCAGGTCAGAGGGGGTACTATCAAGGTAGACCTCGAGGAGGCTACCGAGGCGGCGGGCAGCAGCAGTAAATAGCCGCATAATTTTGGCCCAAAAAATTTCTTTTTCGTACATATATTTTCTACTTATTTCATAAAACATAAAACCCAAAAACACTAATAAAATCATAAAAAATCCAAAAAAATCAAAAAACAAAAAATCCAAAAACATTTCTTTTCGGTGCTGCTGGCCATCAAAAATCTCTTTTTTGACAAAACCGGTGCAAAAACGCAACCGTAAAAAATATTTTAAAACTTTTGGCCACATTCTTGCTCAAATTTTTTAGCGCATTTTAAATTTTGTGATATCCGTACAACCCCGCGTCGTCTTTTTTGTATCGTAATATAATCTCGTATTTTAGTTTAATTTAGAAAAAATAGAGACGCGGGAAGTCGATTTGCATGCGGTTAGACCCACGGCCAACGAATTGACACAGCATGCAGACCGAGCGGCCGAGCCCGAAGCCGACCACACATCCGGCACCGACGTTTACGTCATACTCCTTAGGGCAGGAGGTTATTCCATCAATGCCGAGGTCAAAATGGACGTCACTTGCCAGCCATTGCGGCGAAGCCCTTGGTATTCGTTGTGTCCAACGACCAGCACAGGAGTTCTATTAGGACAGACTGTGAAACGGGAGTCCGGTGAGACAAACTGTTTATCAGGAGTCAGCCGGAGTTGTAGATTTTTTTTTTTCTTTTTTGATTAATTCTTTTTAATGCCGGGGTAACCCGGCCAAAAGTTTTTTTTTCTACCTCCCGTAGGTCGGTTTCGACGCGCGAGGGATGTTGGGCACCCTGTTGATGCCAATTTCGTGTGGGGAAATCGCCATGCAAATCGACGAAAAGGGACGACCAGCGGCGCAGACATTTGCATAGAATGGAGCGCCAAAGAAAGACGAAAAATGAAAGTGAAATCATTATTCTTCACTCAATATCGTTTTTTATTATATTCTTGGTATTTTTGCTGGCGTCCCTAAATATAATTTTCCCAGCAACGTCTTTTGTTTATGAGTATTCTACTGTGGTGTACCCACATTCGTTTTACATATTTCGTCGGATTTATTGTTTAGTATATTCGTTTATTTGTTTAGATAATTCGCATCGACGAAGGCGGAGGGCCAGAGGCCCAGGCGCCGGCTTACATCAAGTAAGTTTTGGGAAACCCCTTTCGGGTTATACCCAAGTAAGTTTATCCCTGAGGGGATTCCTTGTCTCATCTAGGAGACTGCGGAGGTCTTTGGTAAGGCCCCCGTATTTAGAACAAAGTTTATCTTTGTTGTTGTAGGTCTGGGGACAAACGGACTGTTGCACAGATCACCGAGGCTCAGCCAAGGTATCAGTTCTAACAGGTCAGTTCAGACCCAATCTTTTCTTACGCCTCTTAAGGAAAGACCTGCACAACACTGTGAGAAAAACATATATCTGAAACGTTGAAGAAAAACAAAAGCAAATAATTATCATAAGGATTTTCCATTAAAGTTGTTTTGTATGCAGCTTAATTGCATTGCAAAAAAATTAAATTTATGAAATAAAACAAAATAAACAAATAGGATGAAATGAATAAAATAACTGCAGTCAAAGCACAACAAAAAACGAATGATAAAGACATGAGAAGTAAAATAATGTAGTAAAAGGTAGGTAAAAAATAGAACAAAGGTACACAACCTGAAAAAATTATACAAGAGGTGGCACAAAATCAGAATATTCAAAGAAATAAATCGATAAAGGAAAAAAGAAACAAAAAATATGTATATGGATATGTTAATAATAAACAAACAAGAATAAAAAGCTGTAATGTCGAGAAAACACATGCTATAAAGCCATGTCAAAAATCTGGCGATTGGTGCCAAAATGTGTGACAACCGACATCCACCAGATCCAAAAGGAGGACCAAATGGGCCATGTGCCAAAACGTCTGTATTGAGAATCGCTGTATTGAGACTTCGCTGAAATGAGATTCGCTGTTTTGTGAATCACTGTATTAAGACTTCGCTGAATTGAGATTAGCTGTTTTGAGACTACGTTGAATTGAGAATCGCTGTATTGAGTTACGCTGTTTTGAGAATCGCTGTTGTGTGTTTCGCTGAGTAGGGGTGAAACCTAAGGAAATAGAATGTTTTGCCCCAAAAATTTGGACAGCAAAAAAATCAATGGGCCGAGAAAGTAACCTCAAGCATAAAAAGTAGGCGTTTTATTCTGACAAAGAAGCAACAAGCAAATTAAGCCGCTTTCGACGCATCACAATAAAGTGCAACATATGTATTGCACGATAAAATTTAACAAAAGGAATGTAGAGCATATATAAAAATACTAAATGCCATTAAGTAAAATTCAAACCGATTTAAAATCAAACAGTCGCCTTTCCCTATTTTGTCAAATATCCCAAATCTTAATCGACTTTTGTCAAAACTAAACCGGTAAATGTGATCGTATCGGGCGCTTGTTTTGCGTATTGTTCGCAGATCAACAAGGCTTTGCCGAAAAAATTTTCACTTTCGACTTTTCCGTGATCAATAGGTCCATCTCTACGACCATCTAAAATTGAAACCGAACGTGACTTGAGCTCAATTATTTTAAGATTTGGCCTATTCTCACCTAATTCGTAAGCATGATTACCGATGTTAGCCAAGCAAATGAAATGAAAATCAACTTCATCTCCGGCGGCGGGTGGCTAAACAAATTTGAAATTTATATGAATGAAAAACAAGTAGAATTTTCGGATCCTTTACAGTTGAAAGTTTTCAAGAACGAAAATACTGCATGTTTTATTTCCATGGATGATAGAATTCGCATGGACTATGACAAAAATCTTAATTTTATACTGTGGAATTAAAAATACTACAACTGGCAGGCGCCGGATGTATAGGTGAGAAAATTCTAATGACAACTCCTTTGTGGAATAATCTAATCGTGGCGAAAAAATGCTTTAATGCATAACGCTTGATAGATAAATGCTGTTGAATATAATCTATAACTCTATGCAGAAATATTTCCCTACGAGTACAATTCAAGTTCGTAGGGGTTTCATCTTTCATGTAATTATAGAACAATTAAAACGAAAAATAGGTTTCGGTCACCATAGAGATCGCAGCGAGAGGCAACAAATTTTACACATTTAAATGAACGGCAGCACTAGACAATAAAATTATAACTTGACTATTAAATTCTAGACTAAGAGCGAAGCCAAAATAGTTCAATCCAAAAGGACGACAATTGCAGCAGCCTGATTTACAATAAAAAATAGAAAGATACAATAAAAACTCAAGTCTCATTGTAACGTAAAGGTTTTTAGCACGGTGCTAATGAAACCAGAGCCGTGCTAATGAAAATTTCAGACTTTAGCACGCGTGCTAATGACTGAAAGCGAGAAATTGTTAAGAAAAGTTCGAGAAAAAAATCAGAAAAAATATATCGAAAAATTGTGCTAACAAATCAAAAATCGTCAAGATTTATTTCATAACATCCATAAAATAAAATTCATTCTGAATGTTTCTTTTTCGATCAAATTCCTTTTGAAAAAACCAACAATCAAGCATAATTTCACGAACCAATAATACAATAAAGGATCAACGCTCACAAAATGGTTTCGGATCGACAAAATATCATTTGTCAACCGTGCTAAAGGAAGTATTTTTTTATTAGCACGAGCCTTAATAAGTCTCGTGCTAAAAAACCTGCTTCATAGGGTTCTATACTACTAGTAAAAATTTGTGATATCTATTGAAATAAGTAAGAAGTTTTGATAAATTGAACTTACCCTTGTATCGCCAGCTTCGGCGCAAGATTTATGAACTTGTCCCATTTCCTGCCAAAATTCTGGACTAAAATTCGGTACGATTGTATAATTGAACCTATTTTACCGGATCATTTTGCAAAGCTTTGGCACGTTCATCGGGCGACAATGATTTAGTTTTTTCGTAAAATTTAGAAAATATACCATTTCCTAGGATAGGAGACGATTATACAATTTGGAAAGTATAAATGAACAGATTGCATCGAGGACCGAGATTCTTCCATAACCAGATTCTTTGAAATAAGAGGATGCAGTCTTAGCTTAGTCGGACGCTAAAACGCATTATGGAACCTTTGCAAGCAAGAAAATATATTTTGAAAGAGTTTCGAGAAAGTTTATTTCATCTCAATAGTCAAAACTTTTAGGAAAACGAAAAAATTTCCATGCTCTAAAGTCTAATACTATGTGTCAGTCAAATTTATGAACTTACCAAAATTAATTTTATCATGGCTATTAGCTAAAGCGTGGATCAGAGCAACAGCTCCGCAAGCGTTGTTTATTGTTTGTTTCATGAAGTAAATTTTCAAAGTTTCCGACGGACATGGAGTTTTCATTTGTTCTTGCTGAAAGCGATGACAAATTCGGAGGAAAATTATTTTTAAAAAATCATGATCTTACAGTCTTGGACATTGGGAAAACGAACAAAAGAGCAAACGGTTTACCGGGTACCATGGATAAACATTCGGTGTCAAAACCTAGCAAATCGACGCATTGAATTTTAGGTTCGATCCCGAATTTTCGCATATAGTTGTTGATAACCTGTAAATTCCATAATGAGAACGTGGAAGCTTTTATCAGTACAGAACAATGCAAGTAGAGTTATAAAAACAACAAATAGGCAGACTAGCCTATGGGGAGGGGTATGAGGGGGTACCCCCATCTAAAGTCCTTAAAATTGACCACTGGTTGCCTAATTTTGAGACAAAATGAGGTGTTTAGAGGATATTTAGCTAACATTACCCCCGAAAATTTTTAATTTTACCCCTACCTGAAAGTTTGACCTTGGGGACTTCTGCAAATAGACATTCTTGATATTTTCGAAAGAAAACTGCAAAAAAATTCACTTACTTCTGGATTTGTTTCCAACGGAACCCAAGCGTCAACCATTGCAAAATAAGAATTTAAAATTTAAATGAAATGGCGAAATATGACAAACCTGTACTGTAAAGACTATAAGGAAAATCGACAATGTCCTTAATAGGATAATTAGGGAAAACTGTTTTGATAAACTTAAATCATTCCACGCTACAGTGAATTCATCTCATGATATTTGTGAACGTTTATACATAAGATTTAAGCCATAACAGGCACGTTTAGTTGAATCACGTTTTTGGCATAAAAATTGAACGTTTATATCAAATTGCTCAATCTTTCATTGAGCGTTGAAAGGATGATTTCCAATCATTTTCGGAAAAATAAAGAAATCAACAACTTTTTGGCGATTGGGATAAGTATCACAGTGATGATAATTTCACACTAATGATTGTGTCATTTTTGCGCTGTGTAGACAGCAAAAATGACCTGCTGATTTCGAATAGTTATCAAATGCCACGCTCTGATCAAAGTCGCCCCTGATCAAAGTCACTCCACTTTACCTTACTCATTGACAGCGCAAAGCAAGCGCCGAAATTTTTTTGAATTTTCAGCCTCTAAAACGTCTAAAGATCAGGGAAATTTAATGTTTGAACAGCCAAAAAGTTTGTGCCAATTGGCACAAACGCTCAAAATTTTTTGTGCCAATTCAAATTTTTTCGTGCCAAAAACATCGTTTTCTTTTCCTCAAATGAGGTGTTTTGAGGAAAAAAATTTCGAAATGAGCAAAAAAATTTTGGGGAATTCAAAACCGAAAAGATGCGTTTTGGTAGACTTAAAAGGGTCTAAATCTCAAAATTTTCCGGCGGTGGGTATAATCTTAATTATTTTCTATCAGGCGCGGCCGTTAGCATATCTACTTCGACTTACTAATTAATGATCAACAGTTTATATCAATCAAGTTAGCTCGTTTCATTTTCTAATCGTTAACAGTCTATTATGTCGCCAAAAATTGAGATTTTTCATCAATTCTCTCAATTTTTCCTCTCGATGCTTGGAATTTTTTTAAACGTTTGCAACCTGGACTTTTGCGTTTATTGGAGATGGAAATTGAAGACATCATTCTAGACTGCGATTTTAGAACTTCTATTCATGAATATCTGTTGGAGAGATTTATTTTCCTCAGCGTTTTAGAATATAAAAACCCGGAATTTGAAACAAATTACAGTTCATCAGTTTGATTTTAATTTATTTCTCAACGTTGTGAAGATTCATTTTCCAGCGTTTTAGAAAAGAAAATCAAAAAATTTTTCTGGCGTTCCGCGCCGGACCAAAAACTAAATAAAATTAGACGGTTCTAATCGGAACCACAGAAATGTCAATATAGAGCGGATAAATTCCTGAGAACTCTATCGCTAACATGACCTGCTTCTGTACAACATTAGTATATTCTTCATGAGCTCATTTATAACTAACGTAACCAGGATTTTCTCAATTTTTTCCTCATTTTTGCAGGTTTCTGACTCCAAATACAACGAAATGCTTGGGTATGCTCCTAAAATGCATAAAAAAGCATCCATAGCATACCTGTACTTGGGGGTGGTTGGGGGGGGGGAACCCCCCCCCCCCAACTTGGCCAACCCTCCTGTACCCAAAATCATTTCCCCCCCCCCCCCAGTTTGGAAAAAATAAAAAAAATTTTCGAAAAAGTGTATGTTTTTTGGCCTTTTTTGGGAAAAATTTCGACTTTTTTCTACCCCCCCGGCCCCCCAAAATTTCGGATTTACCCCCCCCCCAACTGGTCGGAGGTCTTACAGGTATAATCCATAGCCACATTATAAACGTTTTTAAAAATGAGGAAAAAAATTTTGGGTCCGGTTCTCATGTGGAAAAAATTTTCGAGGAAAAAAACGGTGTTCCATCCAGATTTATTTGTGCGAAAAACCACGTTAATTTGGCACACACAAAAAGACTGAAAAACGTAAAGTTGGCTTAATTTTCGATCTGGGCGAATGGAACAGTAAATCGAATCCTCTTTATGCAAATTTATGTAACTTACACACTTGCGCAAAAAATCAATTTTTAGACAATGTACAGTTGCGGCGAGTCACGTACCAGCTAAATGACTGACTGGATAAAACAAATCACAAGAAATGCACTTCTAGGCACAACCACCAGAAATTCCGACAATTGACTTAACGGAAAGTTCTATTTGTATCTCTCTCCATTCGAATGGAAACCTGAATCTTGACTCTTGGTTCGTAATCTGTTTCTTGCCCTATCTGAAACAATTACAACGCTGATATAGAGAAAGTACGACAGTCCGACTGCTTTTTAAAGACTTTGGATTGGAAAGCTGTCTCAATCTAGGCTTCTATTGTTCATTTTACTGGTATAGAATGTTCTGTTAGAAAGAGTATTCACATTACCTGAAGTAATATGTTTCGAGTACATCTTCCCATATGGTCCTTCCCTGGATGCTTCCACAGGACATTGATAACTTGAACCTTGCTGCGACTTTCTAGATGATATTCTCGATTTCTCTGAAAAACAAAGTTCACGCCTGGAAAATATTACTATTTTTAAAAATTTAAAATGACGGGTCATTGCATCATCTGACTATCTATACTGAGATTATTTATGAATGTTTATTGAGAAATTTTTTTATCGATTCTATACGAATCACCGGCTTTTACTCGTTCTGGATAAAAAAATTAGGAATTTCCATTGTAGGATCCCTCAAAGCTCGAACCGAACCAAAAACTCTAATTCCTGGCACAATTCTTCCAATCAAAAACTTGAATTTGATAAATGAAAGCTTAACCTTTCTCAGCGAATACATTCAAAAACTCTAAGGCCACCAGATGTACGATGATCAACCAAGAAGGGGCTTGCAACAATGCCTTCTCGCGACAACCAATCTGTAAACAAACGAAGCACATTTTCTCCAATTCTCTGTCAGTCGTAACAACAGTAGGCGGCATTTTCCTTAGCGAACAAATCAAATTCGTCTTCAAACTTTGAATATCAAAAATCTGGAAAACAAAAAACAGTAATGCTTATGAATAAAGGTCTTCCCGTGAAAAAATTCATGAGTAGTACTGTTAATACCTTGACTTGAACTCTAGCTGAGCTATAGCTTAAGCTTTACCTCAACTCATACTCACAAAAGACATTCAGAAAGTTGTGCTGATACTGAGCTGCAACGACAATGGTATAACATTAGTACTTTGAGACCATGACTTGAACTCTAGCAAAGCTGTAGCTTTGATGAAACCGGTCCCATATGGACCCCAAATATTACCAGCAGGCAAAGGATTCTCCATTTTTTTTAAAAACAACCAACCTTTGTGGGTCGCTTTTCAATTCGTATAACTTCCTGATCACTGCCACTAAACGATCGGGCGAACACTGGGCATTGACAAACTCTCTTGGCCCACAGATTTCCTTCGTGGTCCATCGAAATGTTCAATCCATTTTTCACTTGTTGGTAAATGGCATTGATTACTTTGTCGTTAGTGCTGAATTTCTTGAGGCCTAATCTGAAAAATGTAAAAACAGTCGAAATGACCTCCACAAATTCGCATCATGGAGTTCGAAGTAACTGAATTTTTACGCCACCATGTTCATCCAGCCATATCAGTGTCGAAAAAATCACTGAATTTTCACATAGTGTCGATCCATGCTAGTAAGACTTTTCAGCCATCTTTCAGTCACTATGTATGTATGTATATATATCGATAGATTAATTTTTCTTTCGCATAACTTGATAGATCAGCCGCTAATTTTCGTTGAATTTAGGAGCTAACAAAAAAAAGAATGGTGCAAAATTAGTCTGAGAGGCTATGTGAACTTTTTTTAAATGAGAGGCTAAATCCGCATAGGTTTTAGCATACTTATGCTAATTTTGATAAAAACAAAAAGTTGACATAAACATGCATTCATGGGATGATCCACTAATTTGTGGTTTCATTTTTGCATAGATTTGGCAATTTTTGAGGTATATCCGCGAGATTTTCCATGGAAGAGTTTTATTTATCTGTAAAATTTCACGATAATAGCATCGCCCGAAAAGTAAACGAACGCGGATTTTCCTGCACACGATGGAAATTTTCAAGCTTTGTTCCATTTATGAATGCTATTTGTGGTAGGTGAATCATACTGGAATTCAGTTCAAAACCTTATATGAACTCTGACAACACTCCAAGTCCACTACAAACAGGAACTAGCTTGCAGATTCCAAGATCAAGCAAGGAATATGAATGCAAGTTTCTAACGAATATTTTTAAATTTAGAGCAGTTAGTCTGTGTTTCGTTGATTTTTCATTATTTAGCTCCAAGCATTGTAAATATCTGCGAAGAATTATTCAGTAACTTATATTTTATTGTGGCTATTTCAGCATACCCTATTATCTACATTCGAATCTACATTATTTCGGACGACACAAGGACATTGGTCAATTAAAAGATGAACGCAAGGAAAAAAAGAACAGAATTACCGTTTCGAAAAGTAGCATCAAAAATAACATATTTAGCACAATTTCTTCAAAATTGATTCGATTTGATCGAAAATTGTTTTGATCAATGATCAAAAATGTGTGCTTGAGTCAAGTCATGATTTTGATGGTACAAATGCCACAATAACTATACATCTTTTTAAATGATCGATGTAGCGATCTCATGAAAGTAAGTTATACAACACGGAAAACTTGGTAATGCCTATTACTGTAATGAATGAAAGAAATCTCAACCATAACTGGTAAACAGAACAACTAAAAATTTTCTCCCATGACATCATCGAAAGATTAACATTTTTCGTATAACTCCCAGGTGTCAAACACAGTTCTACTGAAATCATATTTAGGCAAAGATGGTGGTTTTTCGAATTTTGGCCTTTGTATTGTCATGACGAAATTTAGCGGTTTTCTTCAGTGTAATGTTTTCCACTCCTTGAAAATTGCGCATCAAATTAAACGTATTTTCTTGGTTATCTCAGAATTGATTAGTTCAAAATGAATGGACCATAACGTTTTTCAGGTAGACAGGGTTCCTACACTGCTGGCCAAAAAAAACCGCTGAATTTCCCAGGTTTCCCAAGTACCCATAAATAATTTCCCAGTTTTTGACATACACAATTGGGACACAATTTTCGTTGTTTACACTATATACTTTTAGAGTGTGTATTGCAGGGATTTTTTTCTCTACAGGCCATTGGGCTCCTAAGGTGAAAATTTTATTGGTCAATAGGAATTTCAACAAGCCAAAACTAAAAAGTTTGTAAATAAATGTGGTAGTAAAAAACAAAGTTTTTTGCAAAAATTTAGTCAAAAACACTCCAAAATCACAGGAAAAGCCCGCAAAGCAGATCAATCATTTTGAATCCATTCTTAATCACACACAGAATAATAAGGCTCACAAATTAGATCAGTCATTATTCGAATCTATCATCAGGATTTTTTCGCACAAGCCAGGTTGATCTGTAACTTGGGGAAGAGTTTGGTTGCACAGATTAATTTTTAGTTGCTCACTCTAAAATTGATAAATTTGTTTAATTTCATCAGAAAAATGATCAAAAGTTACTTTCCTTGTATTTCATTCACTTCATGTCAGTTCCTGACTTTTAAATTGAATTTCTTGAGTTATGGGTGAGAAATCAAAAGTCTGGCTAGAGTAACTTGTTCGGTGCCTAGCGCCGATTCGAGGCCTCTAAAATGTCGGAAAATTCATTTTTCAGCACATTCTACTGAAACTGCCGATTACCGATCTTTTTTATTACCGATCGTTAATTATTATTAACGTTTTAATCAAGTTTTCTAACTGCTGTTCAACAATTTATAAGCAGCAAAAATATAAAACTTAAATGAAAAAATCAAAAATAACTTTTTTTAACAAACCGCCCTCCGACCTTATGTAGTCATACATCAAGCGCTGGGCCTTTTGTATGAACATGCGGCCCAAGAAAAAAATCCCCTGAGTTTCCCAGGTTTTCCAGGTGCTGAAAAAAATCCCCTGTGTTTCCCAGGTTTCCCAGGTTGTGTAAGAACCCTGAGTAGATTTCCAGATTTAATGCATATAACAGTATAGTTTAGAAGCAAAAAATTATAAGGGATCATTTTGGGGCGAAAATACACTTAACGTGTTGGTGCAGCGAACGAGTCGAACCTGGGTTACTATAATTTCTGACCATACGACTACAAGCCAGCCGACCGAAATTTCCATCATCTTCACCATGTGAACTTACTTTTTACCATCGAAAACGGAATCTGATCCGTCGATTTGGATGCTCGAGTGTCTCAAGTAGGCCTTCAAAATTCGGCAATTTTCTTCCATGACGATCAATTTTCCCCATATTTCGTTTTCTAACTTGGGCAACTTAGTGTATATTTCGCGCAAATTCTCCTGAAAAGTGATTTTTGGGTCAAAATTTCGGCGATGTTGAGCAACAAACCGTAATGAAGGCTTCATCGTCGTTCCATATTTTACGATAAGTCGGGCAAGTGATACCGTCGATATTAATGCTATTGCTTGTCATAGGTTCATCCCTTTGATTTTCTCGACAACAAATCGAACACTGGCGACAGTGAAGCAATGCAGGTTTGCCGTAGAAACTCTTCAAAGTGGCGGCCTGATCCGAAAATTGTTCGGTTGTGGCCATGGATACAAATAGGCTAATCTTGGACTGCTTTTACGGAGAATAAATCTTTTTGAAAGTACGACTAATTTAGTCTGGTGCATAAAAATTAAACGTGAGGAAAACATACATTCGAAATTGAACAATTGAAAATATATCATGCCACGCAAAAAAGATTGGTTCGGTCGACTTTTTTCCATGAATGACTGACTCTTTAATGTCAATAACCTGTTCTTTTCGTCCAAACATAAACTTTCAAGTTCGAGTTTTACTCACATAATTTCATAGGAAGGAGGAATGGTAACAATGATAAATACAAGAAATTAGAACAAGAACAAAAGCAATGAGTGGTTGGCCAAGAAGTTTCTGCAACTAAATCTAGTTTTGAGGTGATCGACTAGGAATATTTTGGATGGAATGTTAGAAAGTAAATTTAAATTCTGCTGATGAAGCACCTCACGAGGTAACGTCGTCAGGATCTTGTTAGTAGGAGACTGGAACATGACTAGTTTCTGAAAGAACATTAATCATTAGTTAACCCTGATGTGAAGTCGAAAATGCGGATCCAGTTTCATAGAAGAGACTTAAGCTTCGTTTGAGCTACAGCTTAAGCTGTAATTTAAATCTGTATTTTATACTATCGTCGTTGAGGTGCCAGCTCAACTTGACTCATAGACACAAAACATATCGAGAAAGAACTATTATAGAACGATTATAGAATGACTTTAGTCTATCTTTCCTAATGGGTTTGTAAAGAAAAAAGATGCTACGGCAAATAATAAACAACCTGCGTACATGGCCGCTTTTTTCTGAGATTGACTATTGCAGTCAGGACTAAATTGTGTAAAGACAATGTTGGCTTCCGAGGCATGGTGATCGTCTGTCCACGGATTTATTTGCATTTCTGCATTCAGAGACTCAACAGAAAATGAATGGAGTGTGTAATATTAGACTCAGCTCCCTTTGGGCCATCGAATGCACTATGACATGATAGATTTCAGAATTATCACAATTTTATGTTCTCCCGTGACAAGTTTCTCGTTGATGAAATGTAAAAAAGGTAGTGAGGCCCAACCGCTGTCACAGGTCAACGGTAGAGGGCGACCCGAGACAGATAAGACGGAAATAACAGTCAGTAAATGACTCTAAACCGTCATAGATGAAGTTTATTGTAAGTCAAGATTGTTAAAATTTTTGTACAAGAATAATACGGAAAGACAGGACCTACGAGAAAGAAAACCCGTTCTGTAGGCGAGACTTCCCACTGAAGCAGATAGTCAGTAGACGTGGAAAAACGCGTACAAGTTGAACAGCAACAAGGCCTTGTCCAAACCAATGCCCAATAACAACTACAAAGTCCAACAACTCGACGATGGTTAGCTACAAAGTTCAGACCAATGAACGCACTATAGTTAGTAGCTTCAAACTATAGCGAAACCGAAGTATAGCAAAAAAAGTTCAAATATGGATACCATATTCACTTTCTGTGAAGACCGGGTCACAAGACGAAACATAATTTTTATAGGTTTGCCCTTATCGACTGTCCTCCACACGCACGCTTGGTCATCATCTAAAACCTCAAGTTTCAGAAGTTCCGCTCTGTAGGTTAATTATATATTAAGAATATCTGTAGAGTAGAGTATCTGTAGTGTCCGTTATTTATATGTACAACGATAGTTTATGACCATGACACCCTCCCATCAGAATATCAAAACCAGAAAAAATTGAACTCGTGACTTTTATAAGCTAAATTGAATGCTCAGGCAAAATTTTAACGACGCGACTGCTCATGCTTTTTCGAAGACTAGTCATTATGCTTATTATGCGCCAGAAGATCATGGATGGGGTTTGCGATTTTGCATGTAGTAAAGCTTAACAGACACGATATCCGCAGGCAATTCGTCATGGTAATTTATATAATTGAAATCAAAAATTTACTATAATCGAAAGTTGTGAGTTAACAGGACAGATGTCGTATTATTTGTTTCTCTCCGAATGCTTCGAAATAAGAGTGGAAAGCAAGTACCTTTTCATTTTTACGTTTTTCTGCTCAACCATAAGTCATATAGTATTGCGAATTTGCGAGTACATTCAAATGACCTTAAACAACTTTGTTTTGACTGAAAAAATCTTATTATAGAAGCTTTGTGTGAACGACTTTGATGAAATTACTGATTTTTGTCATCAGAAGCATTTTTGAACAACTGATCATAGGAAATCAAATCGGAAAGAATGCACAATTTTGTGTATTTTAATTTTCGACTGAACAACATTTTATATACTAGAGTTCAAAATTTGTTAACTAACTCAAACATTCCATAATTTTTACATGAAAAAATTCTCCAGTCAAAGCATAGTACAATCGATTCCGAAGATACTACTTATTTGTGCCTTTTTTTATTTGCAAGAATTTTATATAAAAAACCATAGTTCATAGATTTACTTAATATCATCAGTTGACGGCAAAAACGAGCTTCAGTTGTATTTTAGTTGGTGGTATTTGATGTTGGGAGCCATTTTGTGAAACGTTTGCAGCAGTCTTTGGCCCACTTTTGGTTCGAAATAGTAAGAACTGCTTCTAAAAATCTTTCCAATAAATTTACAAGAGCCATGCACGCAGATCCGCGTTCGGGCGGCAAATACTTTGATAAACCTTGTTGACCTGTTAGGATGAACATAATAATCGTAGACACAATTATGCCTGCTGTATGAAAAAGTAGAATGATTTTGATAACGAAACTCGAATATTTCAAATGATCGTTTTGTTCAAAATTCGGTAAATTGCTGACGCGGGTCTTAATTTTTGCGAAACTCCATAAGTGCAGTATGAGACTGATAATTGATAGTAGAATCGGAAAAGATGCAACGAAAGATATATAAATATGATTAGTTATAACGGTATTCGTCAGACAAGATGTTAGTTCATTTTGATCGTCGCTTAGAAATCCCAAACCGCAAATCATAGAACAAGCGATGCTTTGAGCAACGATTATAATCCATGAACTTTCGATCGAAAATGTTTTAAATTTGAACGGACGAACGATAGCCAGAAATCTTTCGACTGATATGACCAAAACGAAGAAACTGTATCCAATTTCTGGGAATATGATGGAATGCATCAAAAGCGTGCACTTCCACCTTTTGACATAAAACAGAGATAAATTTTCGTAGAATAAAGTGCGGAGGCCAAAACGTACACAATAACCAAAGCATGTCAAAATACTGTTGGCCAAATAGGCGCCGTATAAGTTGAAAAAATGACTATGCATGGTCTTGATCGAAATGATGCATATTAATAGCATACTATTGATCAGTATCGTTGTGATCGCTATCAGAATTACAATACCACTGGTTATATTTTGTTCCACGCCGGATATTGTCTCTGTAGTAGAATTTTGCGACTCCATTCATTGAGATGCGGTGATCCAAGCACCGTTAATCATAGAAATTTTTTCTCTGCCCTCCGTGTTCTATTTACTAAGCCCGGCCCAAGAGCAAATTGGCATGTTTGTTAAAGAATTTCCTAAGGCTTAATATTTCTATTTTATTAATCAATACAGCTGATTGCTTATGCGAGTGATTAGTGAAGGGGGTAATCTCTTCAAAGCACTGAACTCTAGGCGGATCTGAGTACATATTTCTCTGCACATGTGAACCTCAGATATTCAGAATCGATAAAAAACCGACGACAACACTAAAAGTGTGTTTTCTCGCAATTCTCTTGAAAAAATGACTACTGCTACATATTTTTTAAATTTCTTGCCAAACCACATGTTAAACAAAGCTGCAAGTTCGCGAGGTATACAATAATTCAACCGAACAGTTAACAATTTTCGTGTAAACAATTTTACGGAGAAAAATTTTCAAGTAAACCATACACAACAAAATTGTGCATTCTGGAATCACGTCGCAAAATTTTACGTATCTTTTTATTGTACTTTTGAAAGTAAAATGGTTCTGAGCGTCTGTCCCAGAAATTTTAGTAAATTAACAATTCCCATGAAACTCGGCTCCTGAAATCTGACAACTTCGTCAGTATGCAAAGTTTATTCAAAAATATTTCAGGACTTGGTCCGATGGTATTAGATCGGTCGATAGCATAAAAGACAGGATATCCAGTGCACACAATAAATATAAATACTCGTTATGGCTATGTTGTAGAAGTCTCTTCGACCGAATCGACTGTTGTGCAGATCTTTTCTTAGAGGCGTAAGAAAAGATGGAGGCTTCTGGTCTGAACTGACCTGTTAGAACTACTCCCTTGGCTAAGCCTCGGTGATAGTGCAACAGTCCGGTTCCCCAGACCTACAACAACAAAGATAAACTTTACTTTAAATGCGGGGCCTCACCAGAGAGCTCCGCAGTCTCCTAGCTGAGACAAGGAATCCCCTCAGGGATAAACTTACTTGATCGGATCCCCTAATGGGTTTTCTGGGGCTTGCTGACTGCAAGCTGGCGCCTGGGCCTTTGGCCCTCCGCCTTCGTCGATCGATAATAGTATATAAATAACAAACAAATATGTAAATCAATATTTCCCACGAATGATAGAAAAAAGGTGGAATGATCACTATTATTTTTATGCAAAACAAGGCGAAGTTGCTGGGACTAATTTTAATGGACGCCAGCAAATAAATACCAAAATATAATAAAACGTAAATATAGTAAAGAATGATTTTCACTATCGTCTTTGGTCTTTCTTTGGCGCTTCACTTCTATGCAAATGTCTGCGCCGCTGGTCGTCCATTTCTTCGATTTGCATGGCGATTTCCCAATGCGGTTTGCCATCAACAGGGTGCCCAACACGACTAGATAAATTCATTTCGACTGAACTTATGATTTCCTTTGCCTGATTCTGTTTTCTATGATCTAGCCAATGACGTAAAGGAGGCTGATCTCAATCTTTCTGTTTTTGGATCATTCAGGACTGGAGTTGGTGGAAGGGGTCCTCAGAACTGAGCCTCGGCTCTCCAGGGTGCAACGTTATAACGTAGGCATATGTTATTACATAGAACAACAGATGGGCGTGTTTGGACACGTCGGGGCCAAGGGAATGTGAGAGCAAGAGTTGTCCTCAACTATGGGTCTGCGATATGGGCTGGAAGCCTGGGGTGCAAAGATTAAGGATTGACTCAGGATGAGTGGTTTAGCACAGCAAGAGTTGTCCTCAACTATGGCTATGCTTTATGGGCTGGGAGTCTGGGGTACAATGGTTAAGCAGGCAAAAGTTGTCTTCAACTATAGTTTGTGAAAGAGGCTGGGAGTCTAGGGTGCAATAGTTGAGGATAGGCCTACCTTACAATAGTAAAGAAGCAATATTTAAAAAATAAAAATGATTTGGGAGGATGATCACATTAATTTAACTACTTGTGAATCATTCAATACTGTCTTACTCTAACCATACAAATCGTGATTGTCCTATCGTAACTATTCAAATCAGAACTTTCTGGCTGTGTTTTATACAAATTATATTTAAATCACGATAATTCATGGCGAAGTAGCAGTATTTATACTCCAAAATCACATATGATATAAAAACACATCTATTTGGAAATTCATGTGTTCTTGGGGACATGCGCATTATCGATTGATAGAAAATATTATTTTCCGATCAAAAGTCCCTTGTGGTTCACACTTGTAAAATTCTTTATAAATTGTCAGTTTAGACTTTTTCACTGCTATTCTTTCACTGCGTCTTGACGCTTCCTTATTCTCTTCTTTTAGCTGAAATTTTTTAGCAGTTTTATACTGCCTTTGTTTCAGCTTTTTGAGTCGAATGCCCATGGTATGATTTGGCACTTTGACAACCATTTTTCCAGGAAGAATAGATGAATTTTCGAACTCATTAACCATTTCAAGGCCATTGTACTCTACTTTCTGACGTATTTCTCCGACAAGTTTTACAATAGTAGACTGTGCTTCTTTTTGCTTTCATTGTTCTTCTAGAATATTTTGCCTCTGAATAGCATCAATTAGAACAGCTAGTTTTGCACCAATGTTACCAGGTTTCTTCTTCTAGTCTAATCTGGGCTTTAAGAAGTGGACTACTAGTGGTTTTTAATTTTTTAATCAAGGGATCATAATATTTTGATGGAATTACATACATTTTCTTAGCCATTACATTGTTTTCTTTAGACTCAAAAATACTTCACACACAAATTCACAAGGTTCAGATTTCAAAATTGTATCTTTTATAGTAGTTGTAGACAAGGTAGCAGTTACAGGATTGTCTCAAATCTCTTGGTGAAGTTTTGTTTTTTGGGAGATTTAGTTAATGTCTAGTGGTTTATGTTAGGACAGAGTAAAATTCTATAAGGACATTTTTTATTAGGGTAGATCTCAATGTAATTTTTTGTGACGTCACAACATAATTCGAGGTGGACAGTCACAGTAATAGAATTTTTAATGTTTTATACACAACATAATCCGAGGGAATGGAACAGTCGAGGTAACGGGACGGTCGAGGTAACGGGATTTTTTAAAATTAGTTTTATAATAATAGTCGAGGTAACGGACAGGACCGTTGTGCCCCGATAACTCGACAGTCCCGTTACCTCGACTAAGGGCCGAATCGCCGAAGGTGGAGAAAGTAAAATAGGAGAAGATTTGGAGCATTCAAGGAGCAAATTCGGAGCAGTCGAGGAGTAAATTCAGAGAGAAACCTTTTCTTCGCATCGCACAAGGTAAAGAAAGTCAAGTTGGAACAAACTCGGAAAAAGTTTGGAGCAAACTAGGAGAAAACGACAAGAAAATTTTTCTGGATATTACTTCTGCTTGGAGCAGAAGTAAATTCGGAGGAAGACATACTTTTGCACTGTGAGAAATAATGGCAATGGAATTAGTAAATTTTTATGCTGAAAATTGGCAACATCGTGGCCAGTTGGAAGGGTAGTACCCATGATCCCGCATATTCCAGGAATCAAACTTGAAAACTCAGTTGGAAACTTGGCCTGGACCCTTCCATATTTTGGGAAATCGTGGGTATCCACGTCTCAGATATTTTATGATACTGTTAAGCAACCCCCAATCCGCTTCGGAGTAATGATACAATGATCGATGTACACTCAACAAGAATGTTCATCGATCATTGGTGTGATCAAACGATATTTCCCGTGCCTTGATGCAAAATTACGGTACTCCCCCTCGTCGCATGTGCTGGTCTCCACAACTTTTCTCAGCAGATCGATGAAGATGATGATATTTTGGAAAATGATGACATGAATCAAAATGATCGCACGGAGATTCATGATAATGCTCAAGGCGTTGCAAAACGTAGAGCCACTGTAGATAATAATTTCTGAATTAGCATAAATAAGTAAAGTTTAGTTTTTTCAAGCCTTTCCATTTGATTTCTAGTTGAGCTGATTTTCGAGAACAACAGTTGGGATTTGCTTCGAATGCGTGTTCGATTTTCCGCCAAGCCGTCTTTTTTGCTTGACTGGAAATGGAGTCGGTTCTTTTGTTTTCCAAAATGGAAGCGTGCTGAGCCAGACACTCAGTCAAGAAATACGGCTCTTCAGAAGTGAAATTTCTATTCCATTCCCTATTCTCCGTATCCAAAAAGCAATGATCACAGCAAAAAAATCGATGATCAAACGAGACAATCGATGACGAGGCGAGAAAAATCTACTTTTCATATGCGCTGCACACTGAGAGTATGGTGAAATATGTATTGGAAAAACGGACATGTAAAAATGCCTGTACTTGCTCCAAGTTTTCTCCGACTTTGTTCTGGAGAAAAATCTCCTACTTTACGGCGAAGTAAACTCAGAGAATCTACCTCTTCTTCTCTCCTAGTTTGCTCCGAGATTGCTCCTACTTCGCTCCTTCTCTGCTCTTTCTTTGCTCCACCTTCAGCGATTCGGCCCTAATGTGTAAAACTCCCGTTACATCGACCAATGAATTTTTATGAAGTATAAAATCTTTTTGCTCCATCCCGTTACCCCGACTGTGCTACGTATATTATGAATTCGACTTTAACGTTGGATAAATTTGCATTTTTTGTGATTTATCATTATGCACTTATTGCCCTGATTTGTCAACAAAATCTAATTTATGTGTACAAGCAAACGTTTTGTCTTTTTTATCGTGCGCATAATGATACAATTAATTTTCCCACAGATATTATAGGGAAATCGATCCATTAGTTAGATGATCACATTGATCAAACCATGTTTTTTGAATGCTGCATGATTCAATTCAGATTGATCATTTAAACAAAATAAAGAACTCGATGATTAACAGATTGAAACATATTGAGTGGATCCAGAATCTGAAATGATCTGATGAGGCTGCCACATGTGATCACATTATGCAATCGTTCAAACTTGATCTTGATATGATTTGACCAAACCTTGATCTTATTCTGATTTTACATAACAGATTCAGCAGCAGATTAAATCAACAAAACAAAAACTATCAATTAAAATGATAACAATGGAAAAAACAAATCAAAGCAAGCTAAGTGATTTATTATGACCTATGTATGTCAGTTCAATATTTTTGGATCAAATGATCTGATCCCATTATAAGGTAATCGGATTTTTGTCGCACTAATGGTATTTTTATGTTTCTATACTCAACATTAGTCGAGCTGATGTGACAGTTAAGGTAATGGGACGGTCGAGGTAACGAGATGGTCGAGCTAACGGGATGGTCGAGGTAACGGGACGGTCGAAATAACGGAACATAATCGGACAGGACGCTTTTAGTGTAGGACGTTTTTCCGCTAAAATATTTGAGATGGCCCGAAAATTTGAAGCTTCATACCATAAAGTATGGTCAAATAGTAAACTATACCATAGTCTATTCCGAGCATCGGGAAAAAAATAATCGGTAGAAATTGGTGAGTAGTTAATGAACCTGCATCGAAAGCCGGAACGTTTTTTGTTGATTTGTTCGCCTAACTGCTGCAGTCAACTTGAGAAAAAATTGTGTTCGTTTACGCATGTTGTTTACTATTTGTATGAACATCTTTCTTTGATCCGAAGGTCATTTTTGAAAAAATGAACTAAAAGTTGTATGAAAATACTTGCTTTCCTGTTTTATTTTTTAGAAGCGTTTCAATAAAAACAAACTGTAGACATGTACATTCAACAGGGTCCAGTTTCACAAACGTCGCCTTTCGCAAAGAGGACTGTAGTGAACTCCGGTCCTCTGGATTGCAACGTTATAGACATGTGTTATAACACAGCAACCTAGACGGGCGCATTTCGACACGCCCGGGCCAGGGCATGTGAGAGCAAAAGTTGTCCTTAACCATGGGTCTGCGATGCTGGAAGTCTGAGGTGCAATGGTTAATGATAGGCATAGGAGTTTCCAATACGTCAATACGACGTATAGTCAATAAATTTTTGATAAAGCTTGAAAATTCTATACATGAAGTGAGAAATGAAAGCTTCCTGAGGTATGATGAACATCAAAATCTGCCAGATGTAGAATATGCTGAGGGTCAGCCTGATATCTGATTGGCGTCAACAGGTAGTATGTCAACCAATGATGCTTGTGACGCGTTAAAGTCTTCGAGTAGAAATTGCATTCGCGATGAAACATCACAACGATTTGAGCTGCAACTTTGACTTCTGTGACCTTAAGTAATTTTATAGAAACACGTTTCAAATGACAACCTTGGATTAAAATAATTGCAGCTCTCATATTTTGTCAGAGAAACCTTTATAGAATATATCAGAAATAAATTATTGGTATACTGTATGTTTTTAACGAGTAGTATAATCTGTTTGAATGATCAGGCGAAAGTCAGAAAATATCAGGCGTACTTGCCTACGCACATATTTCAGTGCTGAACATTTGATTATTTTTTCAACAAAGAAAATTAGGCTGATGGTCTTGCGTTTTTATTCTCAGATATTCTGTAAAGCTGACAGCATTACTTTTTAAGAGCATATCGGACTCGTCTAACGAATTAGCATGACCGATTGTGTCCCGTCACCTCGACCATCCCGTTACTTCATTTAATGCTATAAAAAATACAAAATTCCCGTTACCTCGACTAATGTTGTGTATAAAAACGTTAAGAATTCTATTACTGCGACTGTCCACCTCGAATTATGTTGTGACGTCTCAAAAAATTACAAAGTGAAATTTACTAAATGTATCATTTTCTCACTGGCTTACACCATTGGTAAGAAATTACGTCTGGTGATTCCTAGCCAGAAGGTTGTACTCGAACTTTGTCCAAATGGAAGATTATGGTCAAGCAACGTTTATCCATAAAAAATACAGAAGAACTGATTTACCAAAATGTAAAAGTTCGGTTCAGCCGAATCACTTCTGCCTTTTCTAGAAAAATAAATCTGTTAGATTGACTGGTGGATCAACTACTGTTTCCTGTCAGTGTAAAAATTGAGATAAACTTGGGTGTTTTTATTGTTTTTACAGCGAGTTTCGTAGTTAATGGGATAGATAGATAAATATGCAAATTGATTTAGAGTAAAAGTTTCTGAAGATCTTGGTTCTGATATGATAAGATTTGAAAAATATTGAGCATTATTTGTATTGTGATGCACACGATAAAAAAGACAAATATTGGCTTACACACATAAATTAGATTTTGTTGATAAATCAAGGATATTTGCAGAATGATAAAATTGCCATAAAAGATTAAATTTATCCAACGTCAACGTCGAATTCATGATGTACGTAGCACAGTCGAGATAATGGGATACAAATTCTATTTTCATAAAAATTCATCGGTCAGTGTAACGGGAGTTTTACACGACACATTAGTCGAGGTATCGGGACACAACGACATGATGAGTCAAACTTTAGGCTGTTTCGTAAGATCTAATTTTTGAAAGATGATTCAACCATACATCATTGCCTATATTTAGATTACGGCGCTACCCTCCGTGATTAGTGTTTATAGTGTAATTTCAAGCTTTAGAATAATTTGATATAAACATTGAAAAGTACCTATTCATCTGCCATATAGTTATTTACTCATGGCCAATATTTTACGATATTGATAATTACAGATGATCATTGAATTCTACCAATTATTTCATGATTAAGAATATGTTCACGTCTTAGCAAGCAAAATCTAGGGAAGTCATCCAAATTATAAGGAAACCTCAACCGGCAATAATACGCTGTAAAAATTTGGGAATTATCGTTTTAAATTATAATTTTTAAATAGGTCTCAATGAGGTCTGTCGATTGATAGCAAATTTGTTGTATTTTGAAGCAAAAAAATTCTACTCACCATGACAAGTTGGTCAAAAATTTTTTGGGATGATGAGAAGATCCCATACGTAAACCCCATACGCCGTCGTTGGAACGGCTATTGGTTCGATGCTTCTTACTACCGACAATAACAGAGTGTCGAGAAAGCAAAAATTTTCCAAAATTGTATTAACAGTTCATTTACTTTGAAGTGGCATATGCAGCGTCAAGAGCACACAATTTTTATGGAGTGACCACAGAACATAATATTAATTCGCTTTCAACATAGGGTAGGCCAAAATAGATCAACGACATTTAGGTTGTCTATTTTTGATTTACGTAGAACAACTGCCGGCACTTACATGAGTGCTTTTAACAATCGCACAAAGTTATCAGTCTGTACGTTTGCCGCTCATTGACGAGATTGTTTCCTTCTTTGATTACAGTAATAAGTTTTTGATATTTTCCGAATTGAACTTAATTTCATTGCTTCGCTGCATTTGTCATTTCACGATATTTGAAGTGCTGTCATCCGAACAAATATAACAGATTATTTGTACGCCGTCGTCTAAAACACCGCATTTTTCTGTTGAATGACCGGAAACTCCGGTGAGGAAGCGAAAAATCAGTCCTTTCGAGGAATATCTTTATGTCAACGAACAGCAAAAATGAGAAAAAGAAAGATAAAAATTGTCAAGTTGTGATCGTCAACGGCTTCGCTTGTTTACTGAGGTATTTTTTTATGGTGCACTCGGACAGTACCGTGGATGTTTTGATCTACTTTTTAGTTCAATGTGACCATTGTACGAGTTACACGACATTTTATGGTAGATTTTCAGGCCACTCACACAGTATCTTATTCGACGTTTTGAACACGTTCCGGCATCTTAGCTGACTGCTGACAATTCACTATTTACTTCCGAAATTATTTCCGCTCTACATGTTCAGTCCTTCACGAATGGCAATGACGGATGCCCATTTCCTATGCTTTTTATGTCTGAATAATTCCGAATGACAAGATTGCGTACGTGTAGGCTGATAAGGTATCAAGATTAGAGGAAAGCCAAAAACTCGTAATTAATCAGAAGCTGTTGCTGTTGTAAGTGAACTGATACAAAAAATGCCATTGAATTTACTTGCTTTCAACTTTTTATAATAGTTATGGCAAGGTAGACAAAAACCACTAATCAGGCCATTAATATATTATATCACTATGTAATCTGAAAATTTAGTGCCTGAAAAACCATTATATTGGTTATGCATTACGAAAATTTGGTATTCATGATTAGGATTATTTCCTGCTCAGCTTCCATCGTAGAAGAAGTCATCTTCTAGGGCTTATCATTGTCATACTTCCGTCGTTCAACATCTGAGGTCCATTCCTGAACAGTGTCTTAAAACATTGCTATCTCCTAAGACATACATATAGTTTTAACCTGGAAAAGTTGTGTCTTGAGACAATTCTGTCTTACGACACTGTTCAGAAATGGGCCTCTGATCCTTCCTATTTTTCTTATCTTTTATCATCGGATAGACCAACTCCTGGATTAGCTAATAAGAATTTTAATTAAGAATGTGATGACTCCTGATAACAATTTTGACACAAATAAATAATTGCTTAGTATTCCAATATTAATTTCAAGTAGTGCTAATAACATCATGGGATCTTGTTCAAATCAAAGTGATATGATATTTAAAAAAAAGTTTTGTTCAATACATAGATTTGAATCTACACAAAATCAATGATCAATTCAATATTTTTTCTTTCTTGTCAGATGAAAATTGCCTGGCAGAAAATATTTGAATTGTCTTTATCTGTCCATCGAACGAAGTCCTTTCAAGAATAATGAAGATCGATGCATGATTAAATTTTGAATCGTTTATATAGCAAGGTCTATTCCCAAGTGAGCGATTCCCAAGAGGGCGATTCTCATATGATTGAACTTTTAAGTGAGCGAATAACCAATTGAGCGATCCAAAACGAGTGATCGAGAATGTAATAACACTTTCTTCATATTTTCCTTCTTTACCTTATATTTTTCTTTGTATATATTTTTTCCTTTCGTTTTCTATGTGTGTTGCTCATGTTTTTGTTTATGTATTTTTTAACGTTGTCCCCTTTTATCTCGGCTTTTTTCATTTTCATTTTTCTCGTCATCTACTTTTTTCTTTTTTTCTTGTCATTTACTTTTTTTCTTTTTTTTTTGCTCATGGAACAATACGTTACAAGTTGTCATTTTTAATAAGCATAGTCTCCTTTTCGTTCAAGTCTTTTGATTTTATTTCTATATCTTCATCTTTTTCTATTCTTTTGCTACCTTCTTCACCTCGTTCTTTTTCACATCATTTTCTTTCTTTCCTTCTTGCTGCTTTCTCTTTGTTTGTCTGTTGCTTTTCTACCTATTTTCCCTTATACTTAATGCCTTCATTTTTGTTGACGTTTTCTTTCTCTTGATCTTTTGTTTCTACCAGCATTCTTTTCTTTATGTTTTTTATAAACATTTTTACACCAACAACAATGAACCGAATTGAATAAGGATTATGATTATTCAAAATGACAACTTGTTATGTTTTTTATCATGAGCAAAAAAATAAAAAAGTAAGTGGTAAGAAAAAAGAAAATGAAAAAATCAGAGGCAAAAGATGAAAATGTAAAAACATACATAAATGAAAACATAAGCAAAACACACGGAAAACGAAAGAACAAAGAAGTACATACAAAGAAAAATATAAGATAAAGAAGGAAAATATGAAGAAAGTGTTATTACATTCTTAATCGCTCGTTTGGTAATCGCCCAATTAGGAATTCGCTCACATGGGAATTCGCTCACTTGGGAATCGCTCACCTTGGAATCATTCACTTGAGAATGGCTCACTTGGGAATCGTTCACATGATAATACCCCATTAGCAATTGAATGGTGGAAAATTTATGATTTTTACTGGGACAAATTCTTCCAACGTCGAAAATTCGATTGATTTTTCATTAATTATTTCTTAAAAATTGCAGGAAATTTTCAAACAATGAATATAACATTGAAATACTTTATTCAATCGAACTACGACAAAATTACCCAACCGTATATTATTTCATATATGGCAGTTACGGCATTGGCGTCCCTGGCAGGAGTTTGTGGAAACAGCATGGTAAAACCCTGACAAATGAAAAGACTATAAAACAGATTAGTGCTAAAATGATTGTCATTTCGAAGATCGAATCTCAAGAGGGAATGTGTTCAGTGTAAGTTCTGAAGTTGTGCGTACAGTACAGTAAAGTCCTACAGTAAAACATAAAATAATTTAAGATATTTTTTGCGATGAATTTTCCACCTATAGGCTATTTAGGTAATAAAAAACGTGTCACAAGTGTGACTTATGAAAACATAGATGTCCAACGTGTCAATAGAATTACAAAAGAATTTCGCGGGAAAGTTTTCTTTAGGGCTGAGGGCAATTTTTCGTTTTAGCAAGCAGATTTCCCTTTTCATAAAATCATCGGGGTTTTCGAACAAAAGGGAAAATTCTGCCTTCCATTACACTGAAATATAATTTCATGAGTTTATTCATACATGCGCAAGGACGGAAATCATGCTAGGGGTCAGGCAGCTCAAGCAGGTCAATAAAATTTTCTGTTATTTTTTCGACTAAAACTTGGTGGATTTTTTGTCCTTCGAATATTTTTAGCTGTATATACGCTGAACGTATTTTACTTTTCTTTTTCCTAATTATTTTTTTCCTAGGACTCAAGAATTACTGGGTGAGTTCAGATCTTCTAAGGGTCAGTCAAGAATCTTGTCGGGGTCAGTCAGGATCTGTTGGGATTTAAAATCCTTCAAACAACTCAAATGCATGTATATTGTGCTCCCAAGATTTGTGAAAACTGTTGTACAAAGGATTTATGAAACACTCATGAATGAGGTCCTTCAAGCTGTGTGTAAAAAGTTTTTTATTGCAGTACTAAAAAATGCTTTGCTTTCATGTTTTTTGAAGCGATAGGTTTTTCTAGACATGGGAAACTAAAAATCCTGAAACCATCATGCCAAGAGGTCGCTGGTGGCTTCTCCTCGATAGATTAGAACTATATTTTGAACTTACTTTAATGAATAAACCTCTTAACAATTGAAAATCAATTAATATGAATTTTCTATTCCCATTTAGACCATCGTCACGTTTTTGGAGACATCATCCTTGCGTGAAACACGCAACTTTTTCATCATCAATTTGGCAATAGCTGATCTATTGGTTAATGGCATTGTTATGCCTTATAGCATATTTGGTAAGATCTTCTGTTCTATACTTGTAGATCATGATTTGAGTAAGAAGCGAGTCAATTTAAGGCGTTCTGGTCGGAAAACTATACTTCGATTTCCACCCGATGCTTTGTCGATTTTTATCAACCGTTTGTGCTCCGGGATGTTTGGCTTCAATGTTCACAATTTGTCTGATTAGTTGCGCCAGGTTAAGTTTTGCTTCTTTGCTTCCTCATCAATACCTGTGTGGACATTTTATTAATCGTATTAGCACGAACTAAAACTCATTTGCCTTTCAATACCTACAGATGCTGCTCATTTTTAACAGTTCATTCTGGTACGATGTTAGACAGAAAAAATTCTGTCCTTCTAAAACACATGAAAAGCATAATTATGCACTTTTTACTTAATTCCACAGACTCTGCAGAGTGTTGAAATGTAGCTGAAGATGGGTCGAGAACATGATTCAGTATATAAGTTCTGAAAGATTTCATGCTTTAAAAAAATTTTTGAAGATAAACCGTTGAAAAAAGAAGATAAAGGCGATCTATTCAGGCGCTCCTGAAAAAATGATAACGCTAAATTCTCCCGTAATACTTATTCTGCAAAAGTACACGAAGAATATTTCACATCTCCAATAGTCACATGAAATATTCTCAAAATATTTATTACGATAAAGGGTGGCAAATTCACTATGCTCTATTTATTTTCAAATGATTGATGCAGCAAATGAAAGTTATTTCATAATAAAAAAATTAGTAGAGCTTATCAATGTAATAAGCGTTTGTGGTTGATAAACAGAACAACTGAAAATTTCCTCCCACCACCTGGTTAAAGATCCAAGTCTTGGAATAACAGTCAAGTGTCAAACACAATTCTATCCAAATCAAGAATGAATCATGGTCATTATTATGACTGGCGTTCTCAATGGTATGGGAAATTTAACGTTTCTATAGTATAAAGTTATCAAATTATGCAATTTTTTTGATTGCTGCTGCGTCCGTCATGTCGGATTAAATAGGCTATAGTACTATTCATGAGAGTAAGGGTCATAAAACTACAGTCTGTTTTAATTCTAAAATGCTTTTAAATTGAAAACTGACAGTATAATTGTTTAAGATTAGTTGAGAATGCTCACAAAAGTTCCAGTCATATGGGAAATATGGTTTAGAAGAAAATAGCAAAAAACGAAATAATACACTTTTATTATCTAGAAGCATGTAGAAGGAAGCAGACTAATAAAGCTCAATTTTGAAGTGCAGTCGCCGACTGTCACTGACTGTCGCCGATTGTCGGCGAATAAAATCCTAGGATTTTTTCACTTCTGAATTGGGCTTTCTGCAAATAATTTATTCATTCTATAGAGTCGTCGACTATCGCCGACTGTCGCCGACACAAATCCTAGTATTTTTCACTTCTGAATAGGGATTAGGGGTTTGATTTTTATGTCGAATACTCGAATTGAATCAAAATTTTTAACGGTCTTAATTTCATTTTGAGCTGTAATTGATTTGCTGGAGTTCGTTCACACTTCGATAATGGAGTATACATTTCAATAACGTTGTGGCAGTTGCTCTCCATACATGTACAGCATCAAAGTCTGTAGGAGTCACTTAAAGGGGAGGGGAATTTTATCATTATTCACAATATAAAGAAAGTCCATTGAGCATATCAGTGAGGTGAGAAACTTCATTCAGCGGGAGTCCTGTGTTGTTCAACAAGCACATGACTGTGATGAGTTTCAATCGGGTTTCTAAGAGTGGACAATGGCTGAGAAATAGTTCAACCCGTGAAGTTATTGAAAAATATTGGAATATTTCAAGTTTGTGTGGGAAACTGAAAGTTCGCTGCCTTATGAAATTTAAATTCTACTGGGAGCGCGTATCTGTTGAAAGCTAACCAAAATTTTGCTGGAATTCTACACAGAGTTGAAACTACACGAACTGTATGAAACGATGAATAGATCATCGCAGAACGATAATAATTGATTTCATAGTGCTCGAATGATTTTCTCCCTATTACAAATGTTTTATAAAATACGCGTTTCGTGGTTATAGATACTTCTACATCTGCAAATACTCCATATATTTGAAATTTTTTACCAAAACACGGTCGTATGTCTACATGGCGAGTTTGTGGATGTTGTGTTTTTTGATTCATTCGCCGAACCATGTGGGTTGGGGTCACAGTGATAGATTCGCCGTCGGATTCGAAATTTGCACGTTGGACATGAGAGAATTCTCCTACAGTATGTTTTACGGTTGCTGGATGGTCACAGCAATGGGTACGACATTTTACTTCTATTACTGTATATATAAGCTATTGAAAACGTCTAAATTGTCCCGTAAAATGATTACCAAAGAAAATTCCGTCGCGCCTAGTAGGCTGCAATGCGCTTGGGTTTCTAGCGCCGATTTTGGGACCACGGCCAAAAATTCCCCATTGAAAGCCGGTGATTTTGGACCCGTGATCAATAAGAAGAAAAGTGTTGGTCCCCTAGAGAACGCGACGGAAATCAGAAACGAAATTCGTCTAATCAAAACTTCGTTCAAAATTTTCTTGCTCTTCGTCGTTTTGTGGACGCCGACGTCTCTATTAATTTTGATGGGCGAAAATGATTTCGTACCCAAACCGGTTTATTTGTACGGTTTGTTGATGGCTCATTCGAATAGTACCATGAACTTCGTCATCTATTATTTGGATAATAAACCATTCAGAAATGGTTTTTGGGATGTCGTGAAAAGAGTGACCGGTTGCGTGGGTCGATGCGAAGTCGACGCAGTTGGTGCTAGATTTTCAAAGAATCAAAGGTTAGCAAACCACAAGAATCTGATGAAACCATAGACGCCGGTCTGGCACGTCTGACGATACAGACCATGTTCATGAAGTTTTTCTGAATGGATTTATCTTTGAATGCTAAATTTATGATTGCAGCTTTTTCGACAGTCTGATTAGCCAGAATACAGTGTACTGATTACCATGCTTTCATGTAACTGTGTGCTTTGGGATTTTAATTCATTCGTTATACAAAATCAAAGTGATGTCGAAAAACTATCATTTCGTCCCAATAACGTACAACTCTTAACTAACCTCTTCCTTATAGATCTGGAATCGTTTCACGTCATCAAAAATCGGCGGCAATGGAAAATTGACAAAATTGTGTGACTGATACTGTTCATAAATAATTGTGAGTGTTGATCAAAGTAAACCCGATATATGGATCTATATAGTTCATGATGAAATTGATTTCGGCAACTGCTGACCAGTATAGATCTTTATTAGTTGCCTATGTATGCAGAAAAATCCATCAAGTTTCGCAGATTCAGGGGAACTGACCGTAATCTACGTAAGCTATTGTCGACTGATGCGTCTTTAGTATATTTTTAGTCTTTAAAAAATTTAGTTTTGTGAATGTAAGTTTTTGCATTTAGAAAATGACTAAAACATCACAGCAGCTCATGTTGAATCTTTACCCCATGCTATACCATCGTCATTAAGGTTAAGTTCAGCTTCAGATTGACTACACCTCAACTTTCTTGATATGTTTAGTGTGTATGACTTAAGCTGGAGTTGAGTGCTGCACCAACAGCAATGGTATAGCACATAGAGTTAAGCTGCGCCTTATGCTGCGGCACAGCTGGAGCCTAAGTCTCTTTTATGAAACCAGCCCATGATTTTCGGAACTTTGCGTGTTTTCAATATGATCTTTGTATTTTGCACGACTTTAAAATAATTGAGTCGGCTGAAAAATTTGACCTTTCGTCCATGAAATAAATGCTGAAAAGATCCATGTTCCAGTGAGAACTCATAAAAGTTGATTTCTCTCAAATTTTGGTTTTCTTTACAAATATTAAAACGTTCAAACTTAAAAAAGCATAAATGAAGCACGTGACGACATTTTGTAGAAAATAGCTAAAACATTTTGACCTCTTTCACCAAGTGACGAAAAGATACATTCAAAAAGTGCATATGATCATTTCCATTTTTTGATGAACTAATCGAAAAAATTTGACGAGAAGAAATGCTGTTTGGTAAGGGGAAGTGCGTCAGAATGTTGAAGAATACTGGAAATACTTAAAACTGCATCAGGTCGGAACCGCAAATTTACGACAATATTTTTTAATGCTAAAAATATATTCAAGTCAAGTCTGCTGCAGGATCAGTATCGTTTCTCTTTTACTCTCATTCTCAACAAAACTTTTTTCTTCGTTTTTGCGTATCCAAGTACGACGAATCAATTATAATGAGAATGCTGAAATTAATTGTCATAATAACTGTTTCTACTACTGTAGTTCTTATTGATTTATTAATTATTCTATAATTAAAGAAACTTGTACCAAAAAAACGGAAAATTATATACTTTTCACAACCGAGCTTGTATTTCGCATTCATCGGCCCCATTCGCACGTCTTGGATGCTGTTCCTCTGAAAAATTGCAACCATGCACCCAGATAAACACTTGATACCAAAGTTTATGAGAAATTTTTCGCAAGCAATCAGCAAGTCAGCATATTCAAAATATGACCGAAGATCTATCAAAAGATGCCTTTGTTCGAATGTGGCATTTTGCTGAACCCATAATGAAATCCGAGATTATCACTTTTTGGCATTGAAACTTTAAAAATTTGGGGAAAAACTCGATGTTGACCTCAAATATTAAACTTTGACAACTTTCAGACTAAGAACAAACCCTAAATCTTTTTGGAGTATCCAGGATGATTGTTTAAAATTTAGAATGAATCTTCAAACGAATATCCATACCGTATGCCCGATAGTATCAGAGAGAGGTAAAAGAGTGACTTTTATGGTTAAACAGTGCTCCACTGGGAAAAAAGCTCTTAAAAGCACTTTAACACTATCAAATAACGAGCTATGTGAGGAACAAATACACAAGTTTGTCAGATTCCCAGTATTTGTAAAATGGCTTCTTGCACAGAATTATGCAGTCGTTGCACATGCACTGAATGGAGGATATGAATACATCTCAACAGAAATAATCAAAATTCAGAAACAGATCACCACGGAGGAATTGATATTGTTGTTTAAAAAAACATGGCCGTTCGGTTGAGACATGCTGCGTTATATCCTGCATCACTTTCTACCTTTTTTCGACTGCACCAGTTGGAGTTATGCGGTCTTGGTTGCCAACCCTGTTCTTCCTCGTTCCAACAGACATTCTTCTCAAAATTGCCCATAAGGCCACCCGAAAACGCTTATCGTCCATGTAATAAATGAAAAAATTCATCGTGCTATTCGAATGTGCTAGCCACAAAGCGTACAAGTAGATCGCTTTGGGCACGTAAGAATTTTCGCCCAACAAAATTAGCAAGGCCGTCGGGCTCCAAAAACTGACGAAAAGTAGAAAAATTTTGAACGACGTTTTGACGAATTTGACTTCGTGGCGCATAGCCGACGTCGAACTAATCGCAGTCTTGTCGCTTTTGACCGCCGAAACTGCAGCCGGCACTTTTGCCTGCGCCACCGATTCTGCGTTTTTCGTCGAAACAGCTGCCGGAAGTTTCGCCTTGCCGCCACCGGCGATCATCCTTTGCGACAACCTGGACGATCGGATGGACTTGTAAATTTTGTAGTAGAAATAGAATGTGATGACGTAGGCGCCCACCATCCAGCAGCCGTAGAACATACTGTAGGAGAAAACTTCCATATCAAGGGTGCAAATTTCGAAACCAGCGGCGTATTTGTCGCTGCGGCCCCAGCCGAAGTGGTTGGGCGAATGGACGAGGAAACAGGTGAGCCATATGGACGCGATGTAGAGAAGAGTACGATGATGGGAAAAGTATTTCAGATACAAACCATATCTGCAGATGAAAAAGTATCTGAAAGAAGAAGTCCTGTACAACAAAAAAGGGTTGTGTTCACACATGCACGTGGGGGATTTGGGGGGTTGACCCCAGCAGATTTTTATGACCCCCAGCAGATTTTTATTGACCACCAGCAGATTTTTATTGACCCCCAGCAGCAAGAGAAGAGAAAGTCGTCACGAAAACGGAAATGATGCTGTAGTTTAACATTTTTTTCTAAACGAAGCATATACTTGATTCCAAAGAACTAACAAAACTTTAAAAAGTGCTGTCTAAGTAAATTGTTCCACATATCTAACTAATATAGGTTTAAGAATATGCTGTTTAGATGTTAGAAGATGTTTTTTCATCATCAGGAACGAAAAAAAATTTGTATTCCACCCACTGTCCTGGCTGACCTCCAGCAGAATTTCTTTGCTGTGCATATATGGTTGTGTCCCGTTATTTAGAATAAAATTAAGCGATAACATCAAAATTCTCGTTACCTCGAATAATGATTTGTACCTGTAATTATAAAACTCGGACACTATCAGTGTCCTGTTACATCAAATACTAAAAGTTCCGTGTAATTTCAAAGTTTTATTTTCACCTGTCTTAGGCTCAGGCTTAGGTTTAGGCTCAGGCTCAAGCCAAGGCTTAGGCTTAGACTTGGGCTTAGACTTAGACTTCGGCTCGGACTTAGGCTTAGGCTTCGTCTAAGCTTAGGCAATGTCAAAAATTAGGCTTAGGCTTAGGCTCATTCATAGGCTTTGGCTTAGTTGTGCATTCGAGATAACGGAATGCTTAGCACAAAGATTCTTTTTAGCAAAAATAACGTTTTTCGAGGTAATGGAAACTTTATGCATTATTCGAGGTAAAGGAACGTTCAGGTATCCGGTCGCAACCGATAAAAGCAGTGGAGAGACATGTTGGCACTAATGACCAAAATACGACGAATCAAACAAGAAGAAGAACACTTGAAAGATTGATGGATCCAAAAACGACCAGCCTATAAGTGCTACCTTACATTAATCGAAATACACTTATGGTTACCATCTTTTGCGTTCGTCAGAGAAAGTACTGTCGCATCATGCATCATTCAAAATCTCATACGTGTTTGAAATTCACACGCTGCCGCCATAACTCACTGCAAAACCGCTCATCCGTATGGTTTTTCATGGCTTATCTTCCTGATGAAAATTCAATTGTTTATTTTCGAATTGGTTCTTTCGTAACAGATGCAGCAAACCGATGGAAGCAAGTTCAACACAGAAAAATTAGTAATCTAATTGCAAATAACGTAGAAAAATTCTTTTGTTCGCGAGCAGCGAACAGAAAGACTGGTAATTTTGTTACATCACCTGATCAAAAAATTCATTCCGCAAAGACCATCCCATTTCGCCGAATCAATATTCTTAAATTAGGTTCAAACAGTGATACAAAGCCGAATGAAGATGTAAACGTGCTAGATGATTGAACTTTCACTGACTGAGGATAAATCACTTCAGCCAAACGTGACATAATAACTTCAGGATTTTGAAGTAAAAAAATGTTGATCCTGCACCTATATGATCTTTACAGTCATACTCGTACAACACATTGGTATTGAGTACTGTTCATTCTCTTTCAGTTATGTTACAGATTTAACAGTGAGAGATTACTCAAAATTTATTAGATCAGTGAAGTCATCTTGTTGTGCAGGTCTTTCCTTAAGAGGCGTAAGAAAAGATTGGGTCTGAACTGACCTGTTAGAACTGATACCTTGGCTGAGCCTCGGTGATCTGTGCAACAGTCCGTTTGTCCCCAGACCTACAACAACAAAGATAAACTTTGTTCTAAATACGGGGGCCTTACCAAAGACCTCCGCAGTCTCCTAGATGAGACAAGGAATCCCCTCAGGGATAAACTTACTTGGGTATAACCCGAAAGGGGTTTCCCAAAACTTACTTGATGTAAGCCGGCGCCTGGGCCTCTGGCCCTCCGCCTTCGTCGATGCGAATTATCTAAACAAATAAACGAATATACTAAACAATAAATCCGACGAAATATGTAAAACGAATGTGGGTACACCACAGTAGAATACTCATAAACAAAAGACGTTGCTGGGAAAATTATATTTAGGGACGCCAGCAAAAATACCAAGAATATAATAAAAAACGATATTGAGTGAAGAATAATGATTTCACTTTCATTTTTCGTCTTTCTTTGGCGCTCCATTCTATGCAAATGTCTGCGCCGCTGGTCGTCCCTTTTCGTCGATTTGCATGGCGATTTCCCCACACGAAATTGGCATCAACAGGGTGCCCAACATCCCTCGCGCGTCGAAACCGACCTACGGGAGGTAGAAAAAAAACTTTTGGCCGGGTTACCCCGGCATTAAAAAGAATTAATCAAAAAAGAAAAAAAAAAAAATCTACAACTCCGGCTGACTCCTGATAAACAGTTTGTCTCACCGGACTCCCGTTTCACAGTCTGTCCTAATAGAACTCCTGTGCTGGTCGTTGGACACAACGAATACCAAGGGCTTCGCCGCAATGGCTGGCAAGTGACGTCCATTTTGACCTCGGCATTGATGGAATAACCTCCTGCCCTAAGGAGTATGACGTAAACGTCGGTGCCGGATGTGTGGTCGGCTTCGGGCTCGGCCGCTCGGTCTGCATGCTGTGTCAATTCGTTGGCCGTGGGTCTAACCGCATGCAAATCGACTTCCCGCGTCTCTATTTTTTCTAAATTAAACTAAAATACGAGATTATATTACGATACAAAAAGACGACGCGGGGTTGTACGGATATCACAAAATTTAAAATGCGCTAAAAAATTTGAGCAAGAATGTGGCCAAAAGTTAAAATATTTTTTACGGTTGCGTTTTTGCACCGGTTTTGTCAAAAAAGAGATTTTTGATGGCCAGCAGCACCGAAAAGAAATGTTTTTGGATTTTTTGTTTTTTGATTTTTTTGGATTTTTTGTGATTTTATTAGTGTTTTTGGGTTTTATGTTTTATGAAATAAGTAGAAAATATATGTACGAAAAAAGAAATTTTTGGGCCAAAATTATGCGGCTATTTACTGCTGCTGCCCGCCGCCTCGGTAGCCTCCTCGAGGTCTACCTTGATAGTACCCCCTCTGACCTGGTTGGCCTCGGGTTTGACCTCCATCCTGGCCTCTATTTTGGCCTTGTTGGCTTCCGCCGCGTCTACCTAGCGGAATAAAATTCGGATTATGAAATTCAGCATCCGGGTCTTGACCTTGGTGTTGCCAGGTTCCTCGGCCTCTGTAAGGTCGCTGAGGGCGCCCTCTGAAGCCTCCCCTGGGTTGACCTTGGTCATACCCCGGTCTAGCCCTGTACGGGGCCGGGTTTGAGAACATATCGTCTCTCCCCTGCTGCCTTTGACCACTGCTAGTGGAGCTGCTGCGCTGAGGTTTTTGTGTCCGATAAGTTGAATTAAGAGATTTTGATGATATTGATTTTGATCGAGAAAGCGGACTTTTGTAAGAGGTGCTAGCAGCTTCACTATATGACCTCTGGCTGGTCGTAGCCGATGATTGTTGTATCATCGGTGGTTGTTTCTTAGCCGGAGGGAGTCTAGGCACCTTGAACTTACTTGGGCTCTTGGCAGCCGTTCGCTGAAATTTATCAGCTTGCGACCTGTCATCGCCTGGTGCCTTCCTCTTAACACCCATCTGGTTTAACCTTTGCGAGCCCATAAAAATATACTGATTAAAGGCTGCAATGTAGACATCGTCTACGCGGTTTCCCTGGGCCTCAACGACTAGTTGTCTGTTCGCAAACGAACACGCCTGGGCATACCACCTACCAATTGCCGTTGGCGTGATCGGAGCGAAGTCCAACTGAAGAAAAATCATTAGGGTCACATACCTAATGGCCGTAAAGACGTCTGAGGCATCGTAGTCCTGAAGCCATCTGGGGATGAGAATTAAAATTATCCATTCCCAGATCTCCTCAGGGATGCGCTCTCCGTCAAACATAAATCCGCCTTGCATTTCGAATTGCTGGCGGTAATTTTCGTGAATTTCGGCCATGGCATCATTGACCATTCTGTAAATTATCGGCCGTTCTTGCCGATCAAAGGCGAAGTAATTGGCGACCTCTGGATTTTCAAATGAGATCGGCCCAATTAGGCGCCTTTGTTCCCGTTGCCACTCCCAATAATCAATCAGAGTTTCGGCCAATTGACCAGGAGTGACAAACTGCTGTGGTTCCCTTTCGGGTCTACTAGCTACCACATTCAGTTTGACCTTCTTGATCAATTTCTCCTCCGATTCAAGATCGGGCTTCACCAATACGCTTCCCGCAGGTTTGCTACTTCTTGCGGTATAGCTGGAGGGCACTGATTTACTTTTGCCAGAATAAGTACTAACCTCTCCGCCGGTTTTCGATACCGTTCGCGTCTGAGTGTACGATGTTGTCGCAGTGGACCCTGTTGTCCTATCCGATTTTGTCTGGCCTATGGAGGTCTCCGTTCGCGTTTGACTTTTTGAAGTCTCCGTTCTCGTCTGACTCTTTGAAGTCTCCGATCTCGACTTTTGGCTCGTCGAGTATTGTGGTGTCGTCGTTTCTTCGGCCGTATCGTAGGCGTCGTTTTCGGATCCGGTGGCGGCCGCTCCTTGTTGCTGCTGTCCCTGAGCTGCAAGTCTGCGTCGCTTGGCCTTACTTATCCTCTTCCTGCGCCTTACCTTTTCTTTGGCTAGGTGTCGGATAAATTTTTCCGACATCCCTTCAGCTAACATCTGCTGAACTTTGTCTGGGGAATAAATTCCAGGAATACCTTCCTCGGCAATTCTTCCCCTCCGCATCAGCTCTGTCGCTGCAATGGCTGAATCTGAGCTATCGTCGGCTAGTGCCTGCTCCTTCAGCTTTCTTTGGATTGCCCTCTGACGCAGGAATTCCTGCTGCGTCAGCCTTCTTTGTTCCTGAATTTTGGCCTGTAAGGCCTCTTGCTTCGCTTGACGGTCATGATCCTTAGGATCTTTGGCCTTCACAGGTATCTCCTGGGATGCTTCCTGCATCTTCTCCAGTCTGACATCGATCCCTGACATTTTGGTGACTGCTTCGTCAATTTGAGTCTGGATTTTTTCCTCCTCAAGAGCCTGTTTCTGAGTTTTGGCCTCCATCGCATCCTTATTCTCTGATGTCTGGCCCTCAGATTCGAGGATTTCACCCTCTTCTTCTTCTTCTACATCCTCCTCTGAGCTGGACTCAGAGTCTGAATTCCGTATCTTCGGCAACAGCTGCTTTACTTTAGCTGGCAAAACAGCTGGTGCTGGAGGTACTGATTGCATTATGGTGACAACCTCTGGCTCAGGCTCGGCCGGTTGTTGTACTTGAGGTACTTGAGTCGGCTGTGCCACCGCTGGTGGGATTGGCGGCGGCACCACGACAACTACTGCAGCTGCCTGCGTAGCAGCAGTGTCCAAAGCTGGTGTAGCTTTGACCACTGGCGCTAGCGCCTGCGGCTGCGCTTTAACCTGTCCCGTCCCTCCGGCTTGCGCCGTTTGGGAAGTTGAGGGACGATTTAGTGGTACCTTAGAAATTAACTCACCGGCTGGGGTATATGTAAGTGTATACCCGGGCATTTCCGAAGCGATTGTCCTCTCCCGGAAGCTTTTGCTGACAAACTCCGGTCTGAGTTCGAGCGGATTTCTCGGTGCGTAGGTAATCGGGTAGTCGGTTGGCGATGCGTCTTCCGTCATGGGATACCGCAGTCCCGGCGTTAAAGTCTCGAAGCCTACGTAGTAAAAAGTTACATAGAAATAAGGATTTACCTTGTAGGCTCCGTCCTTCAATAACGATTTGTCGTCGCCAATTTGTAGAATCTCCTCGGCTTCTCGAAATCGTAGCGGGACAAAACCGAACCGATTCTGCCATGCGTATACCCCTTTTTTAGATGGAAAGCGGGGTTCCGACGGCGGTAGCGTCGCTGCTAATTCTAAATAGTAAGCCAGGCGGTCGCCTGACTTCCAGGACATTTTCTTTATCATTTCCTGGCCTTCTTTAGTATAACTATTTAGAAAGTTATAGTTTAGCAGAGCGTTAGTTTCATAGTCGCACTCCGCTCTGGAATGAGGCCATGCCAAATGATAAGCCAATGGCATAAATTTGCAGATGACCTCTAACTCTGGGAAGTTTCGCTCATCCAGCATACCTGAAATCTTTGCCAAGTTTGGCGTGTAAAAATTGGTCTTATAGGCCTGTCTATGGCCCTCGATACCCACTGGGTAGTGGTTATTAGAGGAAAACACCTCTTGCGGAATGGTATCGGGCTTCCCGGCTTGTTGCCAGTATAGCTTGGCGTTTTCGTATAAAGTTAAAGAAATTTTCCCGTCTAAATCCCAGTAGGCTCCGCCTGACTTGAGATTTTCCAGGATATCTTTTGAAATATTTACCCAGTCTGGTATCTGGACGTCCTGGATTTCGTCGGGATCGCTATCTGTGGTGTATCCGTCGTCCTTCAATGGTTTGTTATCTCTTGGAAGTAGTGGATAGAAACCACTTGGCAACTGAACTCCCTGCGGACGGACTGGATTACACTCCGTGGGCGCGGTATAATAACCTGTGTTATTTCCCTGCATTTGCACCGCCCAACGGTTATACATCTCACACTTCATCATGTGATAGACCATGTTTGGTTGAACCTGATCGGTTTCCATAACTGGGGTACCTAGCCCCATTTCTCGATTCACATTGCCCGGAATCATTAGATATTGTTGATAAAAATGGAGGGCAATGGTGTTGATCTGTTTGGGATCCACCTTGTCATGGTCGAAAATCTGCATTTGCATAAGCAGTTGATCGGCCATGCCATAGTGAATGGCGGCAAACATGACCAATAAGGAGTAGTATGCGTCTAGAGCAGCGTATCTGAGCTCTTCCGGCAATATACCCCTTTTGGCAAACCGATCACGGTTCGCTTTTAACGAAAAGTCATATTGGTAGGGGCCCACGTCTATCAAATAAAATTCCGTGAACAGTCCCTTTAACCGAAAAGTTTCGGGACATATACCTGTCTGAAAGCATTTCTTCTCCAGGTTAACTCCTACCATGGTGAGGGCGAAACGGTCTAAGTCAAAGTATCGACCTTTGGTCTTTCTTAGAAATTCCCGTAAGGAGACAGTTTTGTCCCTATCCTTATTCTCTCGCCCTGCGCCACAAACGTTATAGATACTCACCAGATCTTCCAGCACGGCATATCCGGCGAACAGCATGTCGGAGTTCAAGAAGTCGTGGAGGCTGGTCCACTCTTTGATCATCATCGACGTTGTATCAATAACGTAAGTTTGACCGTTTGTTAGCGCGAAGCTGATATATCGGGCAAACTGCTTTCCCATTGGATTGTCGACCTCCCTTGTTTTGAACAAGGCGGCGACCTTATCCTGGTTGACTTTCTCAACGTCGAAACCACAAACTGGTTGTCCTCTGAAGATTGACACTTCTCGGATAAAATGGAGTACCTGGCTGACCTTCCCGATGTCTACCATTCGAGGTTCCTTGGGATTGGCCGGCCAGTACCCAAATGTGGCTTTGAACCACTGATCCAGTTCGTGGATTCGTACGGCCCGTTTGACGTTATAATCTAAACATAAAGTACTATTAATTTTAGTGTTTTATTCCCCTTTTTTCAGCGCATTTCTAGGGTCTATACTACACCAGCACCACAACACCAAGCGGGTTAAGTTTCGCAGAAAATTAAGTTTAGTGCAGGTTGTTAGGTGAGCCACTGATATACAAACATTGAGCTGGTAGGCAACTAACACCTTACCAAATCTTACCCTTGCTACCTCTATATGTTGGGGAGGGTAGACCTGATCCGATTGTCCACCACTTGATCGGACACCAATCTCTGACCAGCTGCTTGAGCGACCAACTACGCTCCATTTATGGCGCTGTATTTACAATTTTTATAGCGCTCGAGATTGATAATTTTTAATGAATTTGATATCGAAAAAGTGATATGATTTGATTTGATTTGAAAATAAATAATTTTTGATAAATTTTTGAATGATAAAACTTTAAAACGGGCTGAACCCAAGGTTCTAGGTTTCCCTTGAATCGTATAGCTCTCGGTGGTATCAGGTATATTTCCAAGTTGGAAATTCCCTGCTTGGCTTCGAGCTTCCGTTTCGCAGTACTCCCATTTTTCGTTCCCTCTAAGTTCTAACCTCGTCTGCCCTTTGGGGCGCCGAGCTGGTCTTCCAGTGACTTCTGGGCATTACCTGCGGTTTCCAAGAAGTTTTGATAAAAATAAGTTCGAAACTTACCGTCGATAAAGAAAAAACGGTTGTCTTGGCGGTGCTGGGCCCTGCCGTATTCAACGTGGCGCTCTGTGTGCGACCACTCGCGCGTCGGAGCTTGTTGGCGGTTCCGCGCGCCCTTTCCCATTTCTTTCCTTTTCGAAATTTTTGTTTTCGAATAATAAATTGATAAATTTATTAAAAATTTTGAACGCTGAAAAAGTTTAATTTAGCAGTTCTGCTAATTTCCTTTTTATCGCGGTTCGGGGAATATTTTACTTCTTCCTTCCGATGGAAGTTTAGAATTCAGATAAGCGGGGCAGCTATAGTTTGATTTTGAAAAAATGAAAAATTTGAAAATTAATTTTTTAGAAAAAATGTCGGAAATTTTTTGGGTTGTCACTTTGGTCTAAAATTCCGAAGAATTTTTCCCAAAGTCTGAAATAAATATGAAAAATTTACAAAATTAATACGAATTATACACAAACGCGATAAATATTACAAATTAATACAATTTTAATTAAAATTAGTACTTACACGCGCGAGATATGTACACAAAATAAAAAAAAATCAGCGCGAGATCGCGCATAGATTCGCCTTGAGCGAATTTTCAAATGATTTCATTTGAATCGGCGCTCCAGTCGTAACTGTTTGTGCCATATTGGAAAGTGACGTGTTTTCGTCACGTGGCGCGTCCTGATTGGCTCGCGCTATTCGCGGCAAGACCCTAGTGGTCTCGTAACGAAAATGTTTCAACCTGCTGATTGAAACTGTTTGGCGATTTAGCGGGTTGTCCCAATGTACAATGGTGACAACGTTTTCTGCTTCTCGCGAAATGTCCGTAACTATGAACGGACCGGACCATGGTAGTCCTAGTTTTTTCTGCTTATCTACTTTGAGCAGAACCCAGTCCTTTTCTTTAAATCCATTTTGCTTGGATTTTTTATCGAAGTATTTCTTCGATTTTTCGGCAGCACTCTGGATATTTTTGGCAATATCCTCGTAAAGGTTGACTAAATGATTGGTCAACACAAATTTGTATGCCTCAGCATTGCTGTCCGGCATTACAATATCGTATGCTTTCGATAAGTTTAACCCGAAGGTTGCCTCATGACCTCTAAGCAACGAAAATGGGGATTGCCCCGTGGCTGCATGTGGCGTAGCATTGTAAGCAAATACTACAGCTCTCAAGTATCTTGGCCAGTTATCCTTTTCCTCGATGGCCACCTTTCTGAGCTGTTTGATGAGTGTCTGATTAAACCTTTCTACCATACCATTTCCTTGTGGATGGTAGGCTGTTGTAAAAATTTTTTGACACTCCAATAACTTGCAGATCTCCTTCATTAGATCTGAGGTAAAACAACCTCCTCTATCGCTGAGTAGTCTCCGTGGAGTCCCGTGCCTAAATACAATGGCTTGTAGAAAAGTATCTACAACGGTGCTAGCTGACTGATCCGGGATCAGTTCAGCTTCAACCCACTTTGTAAAATAGTCTTGAAAGACTATGACATACGGTCTCTTCTCACTGAGTGGAGAAATACTCACGATATCCACTGATACAATGTCAAAAGGACCTTGTGGAATAATTGGTATCAGTGGTGGAATTTCCGTGTTTCCCTGATTAGCCATTTGACAAACTGGACAAAACTTGATCCAGTGCCTGACATCCTTTTCAATTCCAGGCCACCAGAACCGTTTTTTGATCATAGCAAGGGTCCTTTTGAACCCCTGATGAGTCATCATTACGGCACCGTGGTACTGGTGCAAAGTATTGTCCCTAAGGCAGGATGGGACGACCACTTGATCGTCCGACCCCTGTCCGGCTTCGCGGTATAACACTTCATTTTGGATATAAAATCCACTATGATACTTGGTTGTCCCATTTGGACCCAATCTATCAAAGTATGGTTGTAATACCTGATCTTTTCTCTGCAAGAGGGCCATGAGATCATCTCTAATTAGCCCTTTTGGTAATTCATTCTCTTTTGGGTCTGCCAAAGTAAACTCTTGTTCCTTTTCTGGGTATAACCAGGTTACTCTTTTTTCCTTACCTTTGTCCTGGTTTCCCCTACTTACCTTATCTTTGACCTGATTGCCGTCAGGCTGGATCTGAGCCTGATTATTCTTGTCCGCTTCTTTCGCCATGCTCCTTGTAGTTACGGCATTTATCAAGTCTGCAGGCGAGTTTGATTCTGGATCACCCTCAGAATCTTCTGGATAAATTTGAGTGAATCTCGGACTCATATCAGTCCTCTGATTCTTCTTACCTTTTGGCTCCAGATATAACGGAGTACCGTCTTCAGGATTCCGATCTGTCAGAATTCTGAATCTCTTTACCAAATTGAGATGTTTTTTCTCAATAAGCTGTGCCTCAAGATCTTTCAGATTTTCGGACTCTCGTTTATCCTTTGAGAACATGTGTTCCCATTTTGGCGGTATCTTTTCCGCTTGATCGTCTGGTTCATCCATCCTGGACAAAAAGTCTGCCATGGCATTTTGTTTTCCAGGCACATACTCTAATTTATGGTTGAACTGAGAGATGAATGAGTACCATCTCTTCAACTTACCATTGGTCATGGCGTTAACCTTCATAGATAATAAAGGTTTGTGATCAGTTCTTATGATCACCTTATGACCCACTAAGTAGTGCTTGTATAACTTCAAGCCATACACAATTGCCAAGCATTCCCTTTCCGTGGCTGACCACTTTTTCTCATCCGCTTTTAAAATTCTGCTATTGTAAGCAATTACCCAGCGGTCTGACTTGGTCTCCTGGTAAAGGACTGCTCCTAGTGCCGTTCCGCTGGCATCTGTCTGAAGGACAAAGTCCGCAGACCCGTCCAAAACCGGATACCTAAGGAATGGCACTGACAATAGTGCTTCTTTCAGGCTCCTAAAAGCCTGATGGTGAACCTCCGTGACTTCCCAAACACAGTTCTTCCCAGTTAGTTTGTACAACGGTTCGGCGTGTTTAGCCAAACCCGGTATGAACTTTTTACACCACTGCAACATACCTAGAAACCTTTGCAGTTTACGTTTAGACTCTGGGAATGGGAAATCATTTATAGCTTTGACCTTTTTCGGATCTGGGGAAACTCCATCCGAATTTAAGATATGTCCTAAAAAATGAACTCTCTCAGGCAGGAATTCACACTTCTCCGGCTTCAAGGTCAAATGAGCCTTTCTTAGAGCTTGCAGGACTAGCTCTAAATTAACTAAGTGTTCCTCAAACGTATTTGAGAACACAATTATATCGTCTATATAGACTAGACAGATTTTCCAAACATATGGATGCAAAACTCTTTCCATCATACGCTGGAATTCGGCTGGCGCATTTTTTAGGCCAAAGGGCATGACTTTAAATTGATAAAGCCCTTCTTGGCATATGAAAGCAGTTTTCTCCTTGCTTTCTTCATCCATTGGCACTTGCCAATATCCTGATTTGAGATCTAGGGTAGTATAAAATTTGGCTTTACCTAAACAGTCTAGATAGTCATCCATTCTAGGAATGGGATACTTATCATCCTTGGTAACGTCATTTATACCCCTAAAGTCCACTACTGGTCGCTTGGTACCATCCTTTTTACCTACTAGAAATAACGGAGCTGCCCAAGGCGACTTTGATGGCTCAATTACACCCTTCTTGAGCATATCTTGCACATGCTCACGAACATGTGGCCGTAAATTTATGGCAGTCCTGTGGTACCTTTTTGCCACAGGTGCTGCATCCCCTGTATTTATTTTACAGGTCAAATAGGGTGTAGTAGTTGGAGGATCACTGGGCAAGCTGAACACGTCTCTATATTTTGCGAGACACCGTAAAGCTTGTTCCAATTGTTCAGATGGTATGTTGGATTTAGCTAGCATATTGTACAAGGCTTCCTTGAACTCTTTCTCATCCACTTGAGTCGAATCAGGTCTAGCCTGGACTGCACAAGTTTGCAGCTTCTCCAAATCCTCAACTATCTTCCCCTTAAGTTGATCTTGGTTATCAGTATCACACAACACTGAATTAGTATGGCCAATTATTTGATTTCTTTTCAAATGGCATCCTGATCCTGTGTTGTTGGATACCATAACAACAAAATCATCTTTTGTACCATCTACTATGGTACTATCAATGTGGAACCTTTCTTCATTGTCTTCAGACTCTATTATGATTCCATTGAGGCGATTTTCGCCTACCTTATCCCAAAGCTTTGCTCTCAGAAGTATATCAGTACCACTAGGTAAGTAGATGGGATTCACACTCACCACTGGCACCGAAACCTTTAGCAGGCAAATCTTTGGCTGGTATTGGTCGGCGGCGCTCATTGTGGATTCCGCGGCGCTCGTGGTCATGACCTCTCCACAATTTGATTGTGGCTGGTCCGGCGTCACGTATATCCGTTGTTGACGGTTGTTGAGCGTCATCGTCCTATTCCTGAAATCTATTATGGCTCCTACCTGAGGATGAGCCAAAAAGTCTGTTCCTACAATGACATTTTCACCTGCTTCAGGAATTACAATTGCTTTTACGGGGAACTGTCCACACAACGTATCCATCCTAAATTGGATATACCCATGGGCTTGGACTGTCTTACCGTTGGCTACAGTGACATTTAATATCCTGGGATATTCAGTGTAATCTGGGCCCAAAGTTTCCTTCAGAAACTTAGCCGACATGACAGTGCACTGAGCTCCTGTGTCAATTAAAGCCATTGTCTTACGACCTCCTATAACAACCTCAATGTGGAATGGGGCTGTTCTGGGGTACGTATCCAGCAAATGTTGTTCCTGAGGACTAGCTGGTGTGCCTCTCCTTATTACTTGTACTGATGGTACTATAGGTTGTGGTGCAATTGCATTCATTTGCACAATACTACCTAACACAACATTTGGGCAACTCACTCTCTGGTTTACTTCACCTAAAGGACTCATTTGAGATTGCCTTGCAACCATAACACTCGAATAATCCTTCTGAGGTGGCTGATTTGTGAATTGACCCTGTTGAAGAGTCTGAGTTGGTCCCATAATAGCCTGAGGAGGCTGAGGATGCTGTAATGCAGCTTGCTGTTGGTACTGCTGCATCTGTTGGAACTGCTTCTGCAGCTCCTTTTGCCTTTTGAACTCCAGGAACTCATTGTAATCGGAGTTCTGTAAGTAACTCTCCTGGCTATCCTGATGACCTGAATAGCCTACATTATACGCACCTCTACCTCTGCTATTAAAGTTGGCATTTGGGTAACCTCCTCTACCTCTATAGTTACCTCGAGCAAAAGTGTTGAAGCCTCCCCTGTTGAAGGTAGGGAAGCTGGCTCTACCTCTGCTCCTGCGCTCGGACAATACTCTCAATGTCCTGCAGTCTGCAGTATTATGTGTTATGTTCTTGTGGAACTCACACCATGGCTTAGTCGGATCTCGGGAAACTTGACCTCCCTGACTGGTACTAGGTATGGCCACATCAGACCGATTTTCCGTTTGCCTGTTATCAACCTTTTGCTGGAGCTGGTCGAACCTTTCGACCAGTTGTACCATCTCTTTTGAGATTTTCAATAGAAGAGATTCTTTCTTACCTTTTTCGGTCTGAGCCCTAGGGGCTTCCCGAACTGGAATCTCCTCTATCTCAGGAGAATCACTCCTTGACCTTTGGGTTTGGGCCTGTACCTGATTACCTATAGTTTGATATGGTTGCCGAAACCTTTGCCTCTGGCCTTGTTGATATCCTTCTGACTGGTTCCTAGCAACTACGGCAATTTCAGGATCATGCCCACTAGGCATACCTACTTCATTAATTACAATAGGATCCTGTTGTGTACCCTTGGGTCCATATCTCTGAAAGGCATTTTTGTACCTACGTTCAATATCATGAACCTCTACTGCAAGATCATACCAGGTTCTAAAGGTATGCTTTGAATTTTTCAGTTCAGACTGAAATGTAGGATCACTCTTGTAAATAAAGGTATCAATAATCAGTCTCTGTTTAGACTGATAGTCTAAATCACCTTTGACTAGTTCCACTAATATACTGACCCTTTTTAAAAACTCTACGGCCTGTTCATTGGGTCTTTGTTGGATCTCAAACAACTCCCTGGTTAACATTTCCAGGTTGCACTCAGGTGCAAAGACATTAATAATGGCTCTCCTGGCCTCCCTATAGGTCATGTTGTCTCCTGCAACAGCCTTCGGTCTACCTTTAGAAAGCCTCAGCAGTGCTTCATACTTAGCTGATTCGGGTGTATCCCTACGGAATTCCCCTTCAAGTGCTGTTAAAAAGCTAAGCACCTGCTGATTTACCATACCCTCATCTAAAAGTTTGGGTAACACACCTTTAACGATATTCCTGACTACAATCTCCTGTGCCAAATTATTTGATGGCACTTCCCTCTGATCATAAGCTGCTGTTAACACTGGATCAAGATCAGAGTTCAGGGATTGCAGCATAACCCTATTTGGATCTCGTTGAGGTGGTACACCTCCTTGATATGATGGCATATTGTCTTTGTCAAACCTGTAATCCCTATATGGGAAACATGCCAATTGATCTGGTCTAAGGGTATTTGGATCAACTATATTTCCTCTACCATCATAGACCACTCTAGTTAAAGTTGGATGCTGCGAAGCTATCTGACTTTGATTCCTGAAGTCTGCCAATTGCTCAGCTCCTTCGAATCGAAGATCTCTAGCTGGACCTCTCCAACTTTTGGGCTCAAAGTTAAGCCTTTGCCCTTCATCAACATCAGGCCTATTACTAGGCCCTGCGCCTGCATTCATTTCAGCAGCGAGACGGTTGTCTCTTTCTGCACCCCTATTACATGGTCTAACCTGTCTATCCGGCTCCTGTCGGCGCCTGTCGGCTTCCCTTTTATTGTCCTCTGTGGCGGCATTTGCGATTATGTCGAACAAGGCTTCGACGGTCCCTTTCAACTCGCGTAGCTGCGTCGCCAACTCCTGATTGGACATCTCGGGAGCTCTTTCCTGGGGTTGGAATCGCTCTTGTTCGTGGGGAATCCTCTCTAATCTTTGATCGATTTCGGGGTCCCTTTCTTCGAAATTTGGTCGAATTTCGGGCGTAACGACGTCCCTTTTTGGTCCTGCTAATTCGACCTTTGGCGGCGGTGACCTTTTGAAATTTTGCTGCGGCGGTCCATCGGCGTCTGGGTTCGGATTCGCCGGGCCTGCCTCCTGCGGATCGATGGCAATCGCTGGCGGTCGGTCAATCGGTACGCCTGCATCTTGAGGCGTAAAATGCATTGCATTTTGTTGCAATGGTTGAACCCTCGCGGGAGTTTGATCTGGGATCACTGGGTCCGGAGCAGCATGCCGTTGCTGATCTCCGTCTCCCAAATTGACTAGATTCCCAGCACTCGCCACTCTGGGTGGTGATCTGCGTAAAGTATTACCTCTCGGTATCCTTTCGTTAGGCATTTTAAATCCTGCTAACTTTCTGTAGAAACCTGGAGGATTTTCTTTTCTCCTAGTCTGACTACGAAGTTCCGTGGTAAGGAGTTAAAAGCCACCACTTGTTGTGCAGGTCTTTCCTTAAGAGGCGTAAGAAAAGATTGGGTCTGAACTGACCTGTTAGAACTGATACCTTGGCTAAGCCTCGGTGATCTGTGCAACAGTCCGTTTGTCCCCAGACCTACAACAACAAAGATAAACTTTGTTCTAAATACGGGGGCCTTACCAAAGACCTCCGCAGTCTCCTAGATGAGACAAGGAATCCCCTCAGGGATAAACTTACTTGGGTATAACCCGAAAGGGGTTTCCCAAAACTTACTTGATGTAAGCCGGCGCCTGGGCCTCTGGCCCTCCGCCTTCGTCGATGCGAATTATCTAAACAAATAAACGAATATACTAAACAATAAATCCGACGAAATATGTAAAACGAATGTGGGTACACCACAGTAGAATACTCATAAACAAAAGACGTTGCTGGGAAAATTATATTTAGGGACGCCAGCAAAAATACCAAGAATATAATAAAAAACGATATTGAGTGAAGAATGATTTCACTTTCATTTTTCGTCTTTCTTTGGCGCTCCATTCTATGCAAATGTCTGCGCCGCTGGTCGTCCCTTTTCGTCGATTTGCATGTCGATTTCCCCACACGAAATTGGCATCAACAGGGTGCCCAACAATCTGTTAGTGTATGTCAGTTCAATTTCAACCAAGTTTTAGTAGAGCAAATGGGAATTTCAAAAAAACAAAAGTTCCAGTGATGTAAAAAGTGAAAAGTGATCAGTAAGAGAACCCGGATCGGGCTCAAATTGGGAGTACAATCTGGGCTAGCTAGACCGCACCCTGGTCTGAGCTAGCAAATATGCAGTTTTCAATTTTCTGAAATCATGCCAATCCTATTTTTGTAACACACTTGACACATGTTTTTGTCGCAGTTAAGTACTGTAACTGCTCACTCGGCTTCAACTAATGGAGACAATTGTAACGTAAATTTTCCGGAATGACGTATTCTTATTACACTCCGGATTTTTCAAATACACGAAAATTGTGATTGAGAAGCGAAATTCTTGTTCAGACAAATCAAACTATGTACATTCTAAAATCTGATCCTAATTCTAGATATCTTGATTTGAAGAATACACATACAATTCAAATCACGTTAAAGAAAAAACAACGAAATGTAACGTACCTGGAGCAGCTTATCCAGCAAATAGTAAACATTGAAGCCAAACACCCGGGCGCACACACTGTCGACAAAAACCGGCAAAGCAGAGGATGCAGATCGAAATACAATTTTCCGACCAGCGTTCCTAGAATACAGATATGTCAATAACTAAGTTTATTAGATAGCAATTTCGAAAATCAGTTTCTGAATATTATAGACATTTTCATTATATCTAACTCACGTACTAAATGATACTAAACACGTCTTGGTTATTCGTCATCTATGTATTTAGCCACAGCTCGACCATTGTTGGGCAATGACTAAGCCCGATGTCCTTTGGAAACTTGTCCCGTCCCTACAGTCCATGCGGGACGCGGAACGTAAAAGAACGCATTCAAAGATGAAAACCTTTGTGATGTGCAAGTTGCAGTCCTCCCTGCAACAGTTAACTTGAGAAAGGTACTGTTTTTTCTCTACCTAGGCGTCTATTTGCGTTTCAAGTACTATTTAGCGAAAAATACACTAGCAGACTATAGTTTTTCTCGTCCCCTGAAAGTCAAAATTTAATTCAGCATCGCATATTTAATTTAAAATGGTAGACGCAGCGAAAATCAAAAAGGTAGGTTCAATTTGATACGGAATGTTCATTTAGTGGGAAGCTTTAAACTGTAGAAAAATGCTAAATTTCTTCAAGAGAATGAGAAATTCAAAATATTTAAAAACATCAAAGCTTATTCACTGCCCTCCGGAAACTTCGATGATTTAACCAGGTTATTGAGGGAAATTTTCAGCTTTTCTACTTGCTGCTGATTAACGAAAAATTCGTTCATTCATTATATTAATAAGCTTAGTTACATTTTCCGTATGGGATCACTGCATCGTTCATTTCAAAATGAATGAATTATAGTGTTATCAGCTTAGATTCACATGCAGTATAACATCGGTATATTTACCTACAATACTATAAGGCATAACGATACCGTTGACCATCAAATCGGCCGACGCTAAATTGATGATGAAAAAATTTCTCGTCTCCCGTAGACTCTTCGTTCCGGCGAATGTGATAATTGTCTGAAGGGAGTACGACGTGTTCACATCGATAGACATTATGTCATACAGTCTGTTTTTTATAAAATGTTTGTACACAGACGAGAAAATGACAAAAAATAGTACTGTCGTCAAGACAGTAAGAATAAAAGTCCTTACTGTAGAATTTTTCACTGAAATAATTGTTGAAGGTTAGTTGAGCAACGCTCACAAATTTCCAATCCGATATGACATACGGTTTAGCAGAAAATTGTTAAAATACGGAATAGTACTTGCTTTCTGGTTTAATTATTTACAAGAATGTCAAGAAAAACAGACTATAGTTGACAGAAAGAGTAGTCCCACTGGAAATGTTAACTGAAGTACCAATTTTCTCTTGGTGATGCTTTATATTCACAAATTTCTTTCAAAATAGTTTGCCTTGTTCAAAAATTGAGAGTCCGCAAGTTGATAGCCGAATTTAAATTTCAGAACTCCTACAGTGTATATACATTTCTAGATTGGCCAGATTGGCTTCAATAATAATTTTCCAGCTTTCCAAGTTTGCACTGCGTTTTGCAAGGCTGTCTGAGACTTTCTCCCATTTTCGCATCAGTTTGTTTCGTGACACTTGAGGAAAAACTCGGGATTTCCTGCGCTTTAGCTTCAGATTCACTAAATTATTACCATTACGTTCCCACATATGCCGATAAACGAGGAAATTGCTGTAATTAACAGATATAGGATGACGTAAGGTGCATGAATATGATTCGCGTTGGCAATAATCAAATTGATGAATGTAAGATTCCGTGCTTCGTGACTAGCGTTGATCATCGTTGGCATTGACATCTGCTGCATCTGAAAAATTTGACAGACTAAATCAAATAGAGCGAGCAATAAAGAGCAAGGTCAAAAAGTGTCAAATGTTAACATATTAATTCTTGTGTAGGTGCTTAATTGGTTTTAGATCGGAATTCATGCTTATTCGACACGTCGCCAGCTTTTATGAAGGAAATTTTTTTGTTTGTTCTCCTATTAATATGTGAAAAGCACAAGTTTTCCTGCTCCACAATATATCATGGGCCGATTCGTATGTACTTGGAATTCCGAGTTCCAAGTCCCAATTCTTGGAAAATCAGTGATTTTTCCAAATTTCGGTTCGTATGGTTTTTTACTTTCCAAGTCTTCCAATTTCCAAGTTCCAAGTCTCATGTCTTGGAAAATCGGCAATCTTCCAAGTTTCAGTTCGTATGCTCAAAAAATTTCCCAGTTCCAAGAGTTGGAATTTCCAAGTGATTCTACCCAGTAAAACTGCATATTTCCAAGAGTCAGTTCGTATGCTCTGAAAATTTTCGACTGGGATTCCAAGACCTGGAAAATTTACTTGGAAAATATTGATATTTTCTCCCGGTCAAATTCCGGTAAGAAATTTGTTTCCAAGTGTGCCAGTTGCATACTTGGCTGTTTATGTCTTTGTTTTATTATCATGGATGACACGTTTGATGAAGAGCTTGAGCAACAAATAAGGCGATATTCATCTCGAATTAATTTTCACTTGGCCCCACAACCGTTTAAAGAATGGTATCGATTAAGTCCAGTTCACACTCATTTACTGATTGATAGGATTTCTCCTGATTTCGACCTATGTGGTGAACGAAATGTTGATTCGTCCATCGATCAAAGAATCTTGATTGGACTGCAATGTTTGACGTCAAGTTCGCTTTACTATGTCAATTGGTGATGCTCATGGTAAACATTTAACATTGGTCGGAACTTCTTTACAAAATAGTTTCCCAGAAAAATCTCCAAACATAATGTCTCTTCGTTCCTCTATCGCTTTCAAAAAGGCAATTTTTTGTGCGCATTTTTTCATTTGCTTTGGCAAATTTTTAACAAGACATTTTACCAAAAAACAAGGTCGATTGATCTTGATGCAATTAATAATAACGACTCGTCCTATGATCGAATAAACAGGATATGAAATAACCACACACCTTATAAATTTCAATATTTGCTGCACTAAAAATTGCCTTATGCAAACTGGACTTGGAAATTGGACTAGGAAATTCCAAGTCCTTGGAAAGAGCACACGAACCGATACTTGGAGACTTGGAAAAAAGAATTAGAGACTTGGAAAATGTTAAGACATTTTCCAAGTCGGAAAAAGAAAATGACTAAGATTTTTCAATCGAGCTTACGAACTGAAACTTGAAGACTTGGAATTTGGGAACTTGGAACTTGAAATTCCAAGTACATACGAATCGGTCCCGGTCGATGCAAAAAAACAAAACTTTTTCTTTCATTTTAGTCATGTTCCTAAGTGTGGATACAAACTTGGAAGTTTTTTTTGTCAAATTCTATAATGTTAAGACACACTCTTTCTATAGCGTCGATCATCCATTGATAAATTACTTTCGACATTGTCTTTCTAAATTTATTCTAGAGCTAAATAATTAATTATGTCAGTCCTTTTTACTCGAAAGTTTTGTGCTAGAAAGAAACAGTGTGGGAGAGCGTAAACAAATGATAAATCTGTGAGACTTTGTTCCCGGCGTTATTCCATCCAACCCTCAAAAAGTTGATGTTCATAACGCACTATGCAGGATATTCAGAGAAATCGAAAAGCAAAACTCTACAGTTTCGTTCTTTATTGGGTGACGGGCACCTTCGAGGAATGCTTCTTATTCACATGGGCTTACGCCACTTATCCTCAAAAAATCTGTCTGAAAAAGTACCATCCGTTGAGCTTTAACTGGCATTATTTCCAGTCATATTTAATTATACTTCACTTATTCTAAAATGATACATGCAGTGATCCCATGAAAGTAAGTTCACTAGAGAAAAATTAGGAGGCATATTACTGTAGTCATATTGTAAATTTTTTTCGTGCGAGCGAGCGGCGAACAGACGAATCGAAAATTTACATCAACAACCTGTTGAAAGTGTTAAAATTTCTCGACTATGCACATACGCGTCGACCCAGCTTTATACATACCAAAAGCAATAAGGCAGGGTGTCGTTTTTGCTTTTTTTACGATTTGGGCCTCACTTATAGTATTAAGTTTTCCATTTCGTAAAAATTGTGCATCAAATCTAACTTAATTTGATTGCTGTTGCACATTTCAGGAGAAAATGGGCTATACTCATGTCGCTAATTTCTATTTTTGTTCTTTGTTCTCCTATTAATACATGGAAAACCACCACACTTATTATTCTGGTCGAAGAAAATAAGCCTTGATTTGTGTTTTAGTTTTAACCATAGTCTATTTTGAAGTGACAGATGCAGCGAACTGATGAAAATGAGTTCAGTTGTGAAAATAATGGTAAGATTATTACTGTAATCAACAAGAAGTTTTTTCAGTTTTCTGGTCCAATCCACTTATGTATCCACGAAGTTCTATCCAAATCGAAAACGTATAGCCTTTGATTTTTTGGCCTGCACTTCGCAATGAAAATTGCATGTCAAATTGAATCTACTTCTTTTGTTGTCACTGCATCTGTTATTTCAAAGTAATGGGCTGTAGTGATTGACTCCTCCGCATATGCCTTTCAGGAGGAAGAAAAAAAGTTCCTAGAAGCAGATCCTTTTTGCTCGTCTACAAAAGGATGTTTCAAGGTGTAATTAAAATTTTCGTTTGTGATGAAATGCCCGCCTATACTCGTTAGCGGTGCTTGAGAATCCTGGTATAGAAGGGCTTTAAACCACTGAGACTCATTCCAAGAATACCAATTATAGGCTTTTTAATAATTTTTGACCGTGCTACGGTTCGACAACGAATGACTTGAGTTTACTTCAATCGCCATGGAGTTTACCGACACGAAAACTCAGAATATTGGTTTCTTTGAGATTTCGGTAAACATTAATGAGAAACGGACATTATAGGCCATTTTTTCGGAGGTGCCAGAATGCTCATGCAAATAATAAAGTAGGTGTAACCAGAGAGCAGAGAAAACTACTACACATACTTGCAGAATGACCTGTAGTAAATATATCTTGGAATGATCCAGAGCATGTTGGAAGAGACTTCTTGGAATCAAATTTTAGTTTCTAAAAGACTGACATAATGCTGGGAACAAAATTAGCAGGAAACCATGTAATGTCAAACGTCATAAATATCTCTGATAATTTTCACAAAATTCACATAGGAAATGTTACAAATACAAGAAAGCAGTTATCCGTTCAATATTTTTGAAAATAATCTTAACCACGTCCTACGGCTTTAGATCGTCACGCTTATGACGCGGAAAAATCCATCGTGTAACACGTAATATCACAAAAATGAAAGTCAACTCAACAAATCAAATAGGCCGTATAGAGCCACCTCTCAACTTCAATGGTGAGTAGTACTATGGTGTTTTCTCAGATTGATTGTCAAGACAATTTTGGCATTTCTTGTAATTTGATTATAAATCTCTGCGGATTTCTTTGCATTCCGATGCTCATTCTGCACACACCAACGGACAATGGAGGATTCACGGGTGTAGAGTACTGCAGCAAGTATCAAACCGGCATTTACCGTTCAGTTATTGAATAATAAAGAAAATCGAATTTTTGAGGAAATAATAGAATTTCTTAATCGTGAGATGCCTCGCTTAATGTCGATGATAAGGAAGAACTAAAATGTAGCCTCAGTCACGATACCATAAAAATCTCCGGCTCATAATAATAATTAGGTTATAATGAACATGATGAAGAGGCTGCCCCCCACTGATTAAGTAATGTTGAAATGAACATAATATCAGATCACGTAGTTGCGGGCATTTCTCTATTTTTACATCAAATTATACTATATTAATTGAATTTATAAAAAACAAAGAATCGCCGATTGACATATTCTCTCTGGCAAACAGTTATTCATTCATATAATATCTGCTTATGTGAAACCGATGCACGAAAATAATAAAACTGCCCGTGAAAAAAATGAAGAACCAAATCAAGCATGAAACTATAAATTTCTGAAATTGGGATAGCATGTTCATCAAATTTTTAATTTACCGTCAAATAAAGCTGACTCAAGTCAACGTTTATGAAATTATAATGGCGGAACTACTAAACATGGTAATAGTCTGCTTTATATAAAATGCGTACAGAATGAAAATCAACACAAATACCCACTGACTTCAAAATCATTAGAATTTTTTGCCATAAACTTTCTGTGAGTTTGGATATACTCCATTCACTTTAGAATGATCAATGCAGCGAGGTCGCTTTTATTGAAAATTATGGAAGGCTTGTTGACTGTGTTCGACAAATTTTTCTTTCATGATTCAGACGCTCTGATGACCACCCTTTTCAACGATTTGAAGGTTATTGAAATCGATTTCTCGATCTCCAGTAAGGCTGCGTTTGCCCAAACTCCTACCGCTACATCGATCATTTCGAAATGATTGTAAATTTTCAGTTCCTTAATGATTCGTAGTTTGACAGAAATCAAGACTTGGTCTTTGGTTTTATTATCTGAATGCATTTTAGGGAAGAGAGCAGAGCTATAGTGACTGATGGACATTGCTGAAAGAATGCCGCAGTATGACAAGGGCGCAATTCAAGAAATTACATGCCTGTCATCCTTGTCAAGTTATTCCATAAACTGATATTTCATTAAAAGTAATGAGAGAATGAAACAAACCGTCGTATAGATATGCTGCTTGTTAAAACAAAAAATATGTAAATAATGAATAAAACATACCGATAATTATCTGAACTTAAACCCTTAGGTAAACATACCGTAATTTTCAGAGTGGATTAGATTGTTGATACGCCAAAATTTCAGCCCTGTCATTGATTCCCCATTCCCATAAAACCGAGCTAATTTGGCTTTTTGTATCCGAACTCGATTTGACAAGCAGAGTTATGACACTTAGGCATTTTGCAATGTTTTTTCTGTTTTTTTGCTCATAGTTATCTATTTTCGTCGTTGAATAGCAAAAATGACGGTGAATTATCGACAACGGGGACAAATGGACGATAATACGATGTTTGGTCGACTGGTTGGCAAGTTGAGATTTGAATAATGTAGAAAGCCAGAGATTTTTGAGCACGAACCAGTGAGTAGGAGACACGTTATTATGGCGTTATTGCGTTAGAGAATAAAACATGATTTGAATAATATTCTAACGGCTTATTGCAATATTACTCATAGGGCGTCATTTTTGCTTTGTGCCGAGCAAGAAGCATGCTTAATTCATGAATATGTAAGCCAATAGATAAAAAACAGCCCGCGTTCAGTATTTTAAAATTCTTTGAAAAAATACAGAGTGGAATCTGCTAGAGCGCAGCTAGATTTCTGCATGGAGTCAAAGACCTCAATCCTCAATCAAATAACATGTATGGCACGTAAAACGGAATTCATTATTCATTTTTCAACTCATTCAAGCTCATAAATGTTTCCAGCGAAATTCAAATATTTCTAATTTGCACAACATTGCTGGTTCTGAGGTTTCAGTCTCTGACAATACCACGAGTTTCACAAACACAGATTTAACTTTAGTAATTTTTGTTTTCATCAAAATAGAACACGGACATCGAACCTCCGGTTTTACTTATCTTCGCTAAACTATTACAAACGGAATTTGTAGATGCAACTTTACAATGGTCGTGCGCATAAGTAATCGTATTACACTTATTAATTATAGTTTTCACTCAAAATTCGGGTCTGCGATGAGAGCTTGCTCCATTCTGAGAATTTCGAAGGTAGATTGCAAGTCGTGGAGCCTTTCACGCTTTCCCAGTGTTGCCAAGGCATGAAAATAAATAAAAAGTGTTGACACAATGATTCAATACGCTGTCGAATAATTTTTGCATTAGATATTCATGCCATAATATGTGTCATACTTAGAATATACTAATCAAGTGTTTCCGATTAGACAAATAATCGCAAAGGGGAAAGATGTACTGTTGCGACGCTCGCAACCACTTTTTTTCCACATTTGCACCCTTAGCCTACCCACTGTTTTTTTCCACATTTGCACTATAATGTGGAAAAAAATCTGGAATGTGGAAAAAATTTTGAGGTCTTTCCATAAATGTGGTAGAAAAATTTGGGGTTTTCATATTGAAAAGATGCATTTTAGGAGGTCCAAATCTCAAAATTTTCCGGCGCTTCGCGCCGGTTATAACTTTAATAATCGTCAGCTCAGGCCATACCTGTACTTGGGGGGAGGGGGTTGGGGGGACCCCCCCCCAACATGGCCAACCATGTACCCAACATCACCCAACCCCCCAGTTTGGAAAAAATTTAAAAAAATTGCAAAAAGGTGTAGGTTTTTTGGCCTTTTTTGGGAAAAATTTCGACTTTTTTTCTGCCCCCCCCCCCCCAAAATTTCAGATTTACCCCCCCCCCCCCAACTGGTCGATGGTCTTACAGGTATGGCTCAGGCGCGGCTTTTATCATGTCTACCTTCATTTATCACTTAATCTATAATAGTTTTCATCATCTTAAACGTATTATTTCATGTTTTAATTGGTTAAGGTAAAGTGGGGTAACTTTGGTCAAAATCGAGTCAATTCGACTTCTCCAACAAATAACTTGTTATACATGGGGAATTCGTAAAAATGTTTCATGGAACTCATATGTCAAAAATGTCAGACAAATCGATTAAACACATCATCTCATAAGTAGCATGCAGATTTAACCTACCATTGATCGTTGAAAAGAGCTCACTTTTTGACCAATGTTACCCACCATGGTGGTCAACTTTGGTCGCCATTATAATTTCTGTTCAAGTTACTTTTTCGACAAGTAAAATCGTTATATCTCAGCACAGATAGAACGTAACAAAACAAATTTTGGATATGAGGTAACATAACTATCGACCTTTATTATCACAAAATTTCAGCTGGAAATGATGAATATCATCAACGGCAAAAAAGTTTTTGTAAACCTACTCCCAGCTGTCCCTGTGGTGGGTAACTTTGGTCAATTGACCTAAAAAAAAGCCTGACGTGAAAAATATTGTGTTATTCAGATACAGCAAGTTAAGAGGTACATGAAAATATCAATATGAATGAAAATAAAAATATCAAGCGTTCAAAATTTATTAACAATAAAAAATTAACGTGTCGACCAATGTTACCCGCCCATTGGTGGGTAACATTGGTCGACACACAAAAACATGAGGTGAACTAAAACAATGATAAATGCAAGTTTTTAAGATCAAAATACATAAGATTAACTAAATTTAAAGGAAGATTAATTGTTATGAGTGATACAAACTTGACAAAAAAAATCACCAGTGGGATCAAAATCATCAGCCAAACAGTTACCACATATCCACCCATCCCATCTATCACAGCATGCCCAGTCTTTTTTGTACTGTACATTGTTCATTGAATACGGCAAATACGACACACATTAGTGCTTCTAGCTTTTTTCGCTTCTTTCAATTCTTTCAGCTGAGCGAGAACTTCCGGTTCCGTCAAAGATTGGCCAAGCGCATGACAAAGACATTTCTGGGCTTTTTTGACTCGTTTTTTTGGCGTGTACCGTCTGAAGGTACTTGATGACACTGGCCGTCATACGTCTCGATGGTGTAACGTCGTCGATGCCCCCCCCCAGACCTCCGGGCTCTATTACATGTATGAAAGAGATATAACAAAAAAATCAGTGAATTACTTTCCATCCATCCATCCATCCATTTTCTGTAACAGCATAGCGAAACAAATCCAATCCACCTAAGCACCAATCGTCCCACAAATTCTTGCCATCATAGACTACTAGAAGTGGTACACTATCGTTGGCAGCATTACCACAGCCAACGACGGTAAACACTGATTTTCCTTCATCAGGTATGATTCGATGAGGGTTTTGCATGCCTTTGGCACACAAAACTTTGCTGTGGCCAATATCCGTGCTCAATCCGGTCTCATCAACGTTCCATAAGCATTCGGGTTTCAAATCCAAGGCCAATTTTTTTACGGTAGATTCGAATAAGTCGAGCCATTTACTGGCGACAAATTGTGTCAATGCTTTTGCTCGGACGGCTGGCAAATTTTGTGGAATTCTTTCAGATAATGCATTTCCATGACGTTTCAAGAATGAACGAAACCACTCACGTCCTACGGTCTTCTTTTCCTTGAACAGTTCAGGCTTGTTTTCGTGTAGATAACTGTCGATTATTGTGATAAGGCAATCTTTTGTGAATGGCACACCCGCAACAGCGACAGATTTGACCAGTTTGACGAGTAGCGATTCTTCAGCTGCTGTGAGGTACGTTTTACGACCAATCATTCCCGAATGCCTTGCGTTTACTTTGTTTTGTAATGTTCCATGTGGAATATTGTAAACACGAGCTGCTGTTCGAATTTTCGACCCATTTCGAACTGCCTAGATGGCCTTTTCGAGGTCTTCTGTTGAGTAATTAGTCAGGTATTTGCGGGCATCAGGCTTTCTCTTGTAATGCCTGACCATATTGTGACGTACGTAATCAATGAAAATTATATACAGGATAAAATAATTTGTCTGAAAAAGAACTAAGATCAAATTATTATAAGTGGAAAAATGTGTGGAACAAAAAATTTTAATTTGACCAAAGTTACCCGCCAAAATATAATGTGACCAAAGTTACCCGCCCTGACCAATGTTACCCGCCAACTGGCCAAAGTTTCCCGCTTTTGGACCGATTTTTTTGCTCGAAAATGGGTAGTTATTTTTTTATACAAAATAGAAAAGAGAAACTCTCTAAAGACACTTAATTGTTAGAGAAAGTTTTGAGTGCAGCGGAAGAGTGAAACCCAAATTTTTTTCAACATGAAAATTTTCATTAAAAAAAATGGCAACTTTGTCGACCCGCAAATTTCTCAATTTTATTTGGATTTCAATTTCCTTTGACAGTAACATGCACTGATCACTTAGACATTAGTGTGCCAAGTTGTATCTGCATATCTCACAGAAAAAAAATTCGGCGATGTTTAGAGCGAAATTGACCAAAGTTACCCCGTGGCCAAAGTTACCCCACTTTACCTTATCTAATCTTCAATATTTTATCATAATATTTAACGAAGATTCGCATTTTTTTCTTTTGAGAAAGATCGATACATCAAGTCTCTATGCTTTTTTATGCGATTATTTCTTTGCTTACGTAAAATCAATTCAAAAGCTTCATGGAAATATCTTTCGCAAATTTACACTCTTCTTACTCATATATTTTCGACCAAGTTCATGAGAGTTTACAAATGAATTACAGATTTTAAAATTTTTCAAATAAAATTTTAGGAATTACTACTTATGAGCACAAAATTGGAATCTAATTCTTGAAGTAAATGTTCGGAAAATTGATTTTCCAGCATCTCGTAATTTCCATAATTTTACTTGAAAAATTTTAAAACCAGTAATTTATTTGTAAACTCGCATGAGCATGGTGGAAAATATATCAGTGAGAAGAGTAGAAATTTCCGAAAACTACTTCCATGACACTTTTGAATTGATTTAAGGTTAGGAAAGAAATATAATCGTTTCAAAAAACTTGAAGAATTGACGTATTGATCTTTCTCAAAAACTGTGTCAAGGAAAAAATGTGAATCTTTATTAAATATCATGATAAAATATTGAAGATTACCAGTTGAAACATGAGATAATACGTTTAAGATGATGAAAACTATTATAGTTCAAGTGATAAATGAAGGTAGACATGCTAAAAGCCGCGCCTGAGCTAGATAATACATAATAATGATAATTAAAAATTATAGAAAATTTTGAGATTTGGACCACCTAAAATGCACCAAAATGCATCTTTTCTGTATCTGATCCCCAAAATTTTCTTTCCCAATTGGGGAAAGAGCCCAAAACTTTTTTCCCTTTTCCGATTTTTTTACCCCGAAAAAGCACGATTTGGGGACAAAACAGTGTTCTGAACATATATCTCAAAAATTAGATTAAAATTTTGTGTTCATAAATCGTAATTTCTAGAAATTTATCATTCGGAAAATTTTAAAAGCATTTATATGTTCGTAACCTTTCATAAATTTGATCAAAATGCTATGAGTCAGAAGCGTATAAATTTTCCAAAATTACTTCCATGAAGCTTTTCAATTGAATTTGCGTTAAGAAAGGAACAAACGCTTCAAAAAGTTTAGAAAGTTGACGTGTTGATCTTTCTCAAGAAAATCTATGAAAGAAAAAATGCGGATCTCCATTAAATATAAAGATATAATATTCATGATTGTCAATTGAACATGACCGTTAAAGAAGATGAAAACTATTAAAGATTAAATGGTAAGTGAAGGTAAACATGCTAAAGGCCGCGCCTGAGCTTGGTAATAAATTATAATGATTGTTAAAATTATAACGGAAAATTTTGAGATTTCGACCTCTTAAAATGTACTCTTTCAATTTGAAGACCCCAAATTTATCTTCCACATTTGTGGAAAGACCTCAAAAATTTTTTCCACGTTCCAGATTTTTTTCTACATTAACGTGCAAATGTGGGAAAAAACAGTGGCCCAACACCGTTTTTTCCTCAAATGGTTTTTTGAGGAAAAAAATTTGGAAATGAGGAAAAAAATTTGGAAATGAGAAGAAAAATTATGGGTATCGTTCTAATTGCGGAAAAAATTTCGGTGAATCCGAAACCGAAAAAATGCGTTTTGGGGGACTTTAAAAGTCAAAATCTCAAAATTTTCCCGTTATTTTCTATCAGGTGCGGCCCTCAGCATATCTACTTCCACTTACTAATTAATTCTCAACAGTTTCTATCAATTAAGTTTAGCTCCTCTTATTTTCTGATCGTTAACAGTCAGTATTTTGCAGAAAAAATTTTTTTTCATCAATTCTCAATTTTTTCTCTCGATGCTTGTAATTTTGGAAACATGTTCATGGACTTTTGGGTTTATTTAAAATGGAAATTGAAGACATCATTTTGACTGTGATTTTAGAACTTCTGCTCACAGGTATCTATTGGATAGATTTATTTTCCAGTGTTCTAGAATATCGAAAATTTTTCCAGCGTTTCGCGCCGGAATGGGAAACAAATTACACTTCATCAATCCGATTTTAATTTATTTCTCAACGTTGTGAAGTTTCATTTTCCAGCGTTTTAGAAAGTTAAAATCCAAAAAATTTTCCGGCGCTCAGCGCCGTACTAAGCATTAAATAAAATTTGATAATCCTAATCGGAACCACTGAAATGCTAATAGCGGATAAATTTGTGAAAACTCTGTCGCTAAAAATGCTTTCTCTGCTCTTGTAGAGCACCAATATATTCTTCATCAGCTCATTTTGACTAACCTATCAAGAGTTTTCTCAATTTTTTCCTCATTTTTGCAGGTTTCCGACTCAATAGATATCTAAATGCTTGGGTATGCTCCTAAAATGCATAAAAAAGCATCCGTAGGCACATTATAAATTTTTTTAAAAACGTGGAAAATTTTTGGAAAGTGATGAAAAAAATTTTCGGTCCGCTTCTCGTGTAGAAAAAATCTTGGAGGAAAAAAACGGTGGTGCCCAACCTATTTTTCAGGTAACCATGTCAGTGAAATAAGTAAAAACTGTGCAAGAAAATATTTCACATCGGAGAAGTGGAATGCTGAGAAAATTTAGATAACTCCGGAATTTTTCTGTAAGTTCAAATTCATTCAATTTCCGACTACAAATATCTCTAAAATGTAAAGACTCGGGATAAAGTCGATCGAAAATTGTGTAAATTTTCGGTTGAAACATTGTAACAACGATATCGATCTATTTAAATCTATCAAACACAGAAAGTAATAATTTCATATTCAAATCCGAATCTGACTGAATGAACAGAGAATATTCAGAATTTCTTTTCATTCATCAGTCATTAATAGTCTATGAAGTTTGCTGCAACGATATTAATACACTGTTCGAAGATGAATCATTCGCGTTTGGGTCAAATAATCGGTAGGAAATATTGTATTCATTGACGCAGCGCGAAGCGTCGAATTTTTTTTTTGCATTTTCATTGCCCAGAAAACGTTTAAAAATCAAGGAAATTTGATGTTTAACCACCCTAAAATTTTGTGCCAATTGTCACAAACACTCCAAAGTTGTTGTGCCATTCCAAATTGTTTGTGCCAAAAACCATGTTTTGGCGCAAAAAAACACTGGCTCGCAATACCAAAGCGTTGCGGTGTGAGATTTTTTCATCAATTTGATTGGTCGAAAAATTGTAGTCTACTCCTTCCCAGGGTTTTTTCCCGCACAGTGCGGACTTTTTTGGGCTGTGCGGAAAAATTTTTGGGCATTTTCCGCACAGAATGTAAATTTTTTTGGGCGTTTCTACTGCTGGCATTGATGAAAAAGTGCATTTTGGTGCAATTTAGATGGTCAAAATCTCAAATTTTTCCGGCGCTCCGCGCCGGTAGTGAAAATAATTTATAATATTCATTTCAACTGAGCTGAAGCACAACCAAAAAGAAGTTTAGTTTGATTTCTCGGTTATCCTTGATTGTTTCCGTCGATCTTCCATGTCTCTGCTAGAGTGAGTAAAACCAGTCACGTTGTAGTGTGAATTGAAATGATCATACTAATTTGCTGATTTTTCCCACATTTTCTACACATTTATTTAATACTATCATTTTTCTAGGGAAAATCTAAACCGAAAGTATTACAAATTATGTGTAGAATACTTTTTCCAACATTTCAGTAGTCGAACGGAAAAAATTTTCGTTTGTGGAAAAAATTTCGGGTCATTTCCGCACGGTGCGGATGAAGGCGTGCGGAAAAAACCCTGCTCCTTCCTAACCGTGAGTGAGCCTAAGCCTAAACCTAAACCTAAGCGTAAACTCAAGCCTAAGCCAGAAAATTTGCCAGAACAACTAAAAAAATCAATAAATTTTTTCGACCGATCAAATTGATGACAGTTCTCGCTCCGCAATGCTTTCTCTCGCAATAAACTGCTCGTTCCAGTATCTTTTCTTTGTGCCAAAACATGGTTTTTGGCACAAAAAAATTTGGAATGGCACAAAATTTTTAGCCTTTGTGCCCATCGGCACAAATTTTTTGAGTGGTTGAAGATTCGATTATTTTGAATTTTCGGTATTTTATAGGTTGAAAATGCAAAATTTTCCCGGCGTTCTGCGCCGAGATAACGAGTTCAGTAAGACCTACTTTTATTTGTCATGAACGCGAGCAAGTTCTCTCCGAATATTAATTTGTTTTACCGCAGCAAACTAATAGCTTGTCAATGACCAATGAATGAAATATAAGGTCTAAACGTTCTCTGTTCATTCAATGAGATTGGGAACTGTTTGATTCGAATAGAAAAATTGACAATCACTGGCACAATTTTTCGACCAAAAACTTATGCAACTTTCGTGTTATTATGCTTCAGGAGGAAACAATTAAGACATCCTTAATTCTGCTATCTCTTCATAGTTGCTAGAATCAAATTCGTGGCCGAAAATCAAGCAAAAATATTAATTTCCTGACCAGCTATTGAAACATTTGAATTCTCACAGCATTCCATTTCGATTTGAATCGTAAATCGTTATGAAATTAGTGCTATAGCGATGAATGTATCTTTAAATTATGTTTCTATGAAACTTTTGGCATACTTGAAACTTTTTTGAAGTTTTTAGCATGTTTCTATTGAGAAAAAAGTTTTTTGTGCCATTGGCACAAATTTTTTTGGTCTTTTGAACCGATTGGCACAAATCCGTTCAAAAGACCAGATTTTTCAATCCTATGGCTAGCCATATAGTGGTATCCATAGGGACCCATAAGCGTAGCCAGGATTTTTTCCTATGGGGTGCACTGGAAAATTTTTACTCACTACATAGTAGCAATGTGACAACAAACTGTCAAGTAAATTAGGCAGCAATTAAGCTGTTGTCATATTGTAATTAACGATGTTTTATTTCAGTTCAATGTATACCTGTAAGAGATCCGATCAGTTGGGAGGGGGGGGGTCGAAAAAGTCCAAAAAAAGGCACTTTTTGCCAATTTTTTCTAATTTGTACAAGTTTGGGGTGAGGGGGAGGTTGGGTACAGGGTTGGCCAAGTCAGGGGGATCCCCCCAACCTCTCCCAATCACAGATATGGTTTATTGCGACGAGACACTTCTGCAAAAATGTTCAATAATCATATAAGAGTCAATCTTACTGGCTTTCTTGGAATAGTTTGAAATAACAGCAAATTCCGACACTGTTTTTTTCACAAAAGATCCGAGGCCGAGCCAGCAATAGCATAGTAAATGTTCCGTCAGGCGTTGCAATGGTGACTTGATAGCTCAGCAAAATTTTTTCAAAACTTCCATTCAGCTTATGGGATGCCATTGCACGCACAGCACCCCATGTCGCTACGCTCATGTAGGGACCATCATACTTCTGGGTGGAAGAATACTTAAAAATGTCAATTTTTGAACAAAAAATGGTTTAAATTGTCAATTTACTCGGCGCTCCGCGCCATGAATGCATTTTTTACAGTTTTTAAAGATAAACATGCTATTTTTTGAACCGTTTTTCAGACCTTTTTGGTAAAAAATCCAATTTTTTCCCTTCAGAGACCCTCCCCCCTAAAATTTTGGGAATCAGTGACTCCCGGCCCCAAAAAAGTCGCCCGATTCCCCCCTTACAGACCTCTGGGCCCCGTTACATGTATGGTCAACTGAATGCCTTTTTGTCCATACACACCATGTATATCCCTTGTATCGCGCGTATCTATCACTTATTTAGTGAACTTATTCGTTCATTTTCGTTGTATTCATTTTAACATTGCTTAGTGCTGCTGCGAATAAAAGTCATCGTCATCATCATAAAGAAGAGTGAAAATTTCCGAAAAAATACTTTTACGAAGCTATTCCAAAAAAACTATCGATTAGAAAGGTTGACATAAGTTTGTTTAAAAAATGAGAATTTTCATTATGCATCAACACAAGATATCGAAGATAATTGAATAAAAGGACATGAAATAATGCTTTCAAGATGATGAAAACTATTTATGATTACCTAGTTGATAAGTAAAAGTATACATGCTAAAGGTCACGCCTAAGCCAAGTAGTAAACAATAATCATTATTAAATTTGCAAGCGATACAAAGCGCCAGAAAATTTAGACATTTGGATCTTCTGAAGTGCACCGAAATGCATCTTTTCTATGTCCAATTACCGAAATTTATTTCGTTTTTCAAAATTTTTTCCCAAAAGCGCGATTTGAGGAGAAAGCAGTGGTGCTAAATTGGCTATTGGGAGATACGAAGCCAAAAAAATTTGCGTTCGTTGAAAATATACTGAAAACTTCAAATGTTTTTGGCCAAAAGTTTAATTGAAACTACATTTAACGCACTAGCGCCTCTACAGCACGAGCGTAAAAATCGTTCGATTCCTACCATCTGTTCATGCCAGTGAGGCGAGAAAAACTGTTCGAAAAAACATTTGACCAAGATGTCGAAAGTTGCATAAATATATGACCAATAAATTGTGCCAACGATGTACATTTTTTCACTTGAATAAAAAAAAGGATGTCAGGTCTCAACACAATTTTACCCTCAAATGTGGTATCTTCAGGGAAAATTTGGGAGTGTGAAAAATAGTTATGCATAATTTTCATTGTGGAAAAAATTTTGGGAGTCCAAGACCAGAGAGACGTAGTTTGGTCAACTTTAGAAGATCAACATCTCAAAAAGGAACTTTTCATATTTATTTATATATAATTTATTGACAATCTACAAAGTTGGTGCGATGATACGAGCATACTGTTCGACAAAAATTTTCTCGTGTTTGGAAAAATTTTTTCTTCAATGTTCAGTGTCTCAATAATATGCTAACTGCAATATTCAAGATTTTCAATTTTTAAAATTGATGAAAATTTATTGATTTTGAAATTATTGCTAGGCACTTATTTTTGATCAAATTGAGTATTTTTAGTCTTATCCAGCTATAGTTTGAATTAGAAGAAAAACCGAGCTATATAGCTCTTAATGTTATACTATTCTTGCCACTTGAAACCTCTAAACAAAGCATCCTTTTTTGTTGCAGCTTATGGTCTAAAGATGCCGACGAACGCTGCTGCATCCAAAGGATCGCCCCAATCGCCCGTGATTTCCGCTGTAGATTCGCAATGCCATTGCGCGAGTCATTATGCCGGAAAACTGTCGTTTTTAATTTTGAGTCGAATTTTTTATTATTTACCATTGAAAGATTTACTATCAAGCGCCTTGGTTTGCCGCCATTGGAACGCTTTTCTCGCCTACGAAAATAGCCTCGTATGGAAAGCCCATTGTGAACGATTATTACCTCAATCGGCATTAGCCGATTCTTATTTATTTTCCGATGTCGTGACTTATAAAGCTAAGCTCAGGTAAAATGACTTGTATTACATTTTTCAACTCAAGATTGGAGTTCTCAATTCGAAGATTTGGCATACAAACTATGTGACTTTGGACTGTTGACTTTTATGGAACATAAGGATGGGTCGGATTGTTGTTTTGTTGGCGGGACACTCAACCAATTATCACAGCCGCCAGTTTTCTTTGACTTTTGTTATTTTTTGTAGCCCGCCTAAAATTTTTATTAGCGCTGGGCAAACTTTGTTAGCGCAATTCTAAAAAGTAGTGGGCTGGATATACAGATTCGATCGCCGTAATATCTGACCGAATTTCTGGGTGCGGATCCGATTGGCTGCAATTTTCTGGATACGGAACCAGTAAACCCAGTAGATCCTGTGTTGTCAAAAGTTGAAATCCGATGACTATGACAGCGGAATTTAATCCAGTTGTGTTATCGTTTTTCCGAAAAATTTCAAAACAGTAGCGAAATTATAATTGGTTAACAAAAGTTCTTCAACTATATCATCAAACAGTTTGTGCTCTATTTGAGGTCCTTCTTGCATGCCTGGAATTCTTCCGATTGCTCCCGTAACGGCTACATAAAACCAAACGGTTTTACGTTCCATAGAAATCCCGTCGCTCAAAGTACGGATGGCGTTCGATCTAAACGCGGTTTTGTTCGCGGCCGCCACGCGTGGGAATTATGGTGGGATGGGCCTTTGGGTGAGAGTTTTTAGTTTGCATATTGTTTTCTGAAGTAATGTCATTTTTCCAGGTACAGTGGCGATGGTGGGCGTGGCCAGCAAGCACGCCGCTTTGCAATGTCCGGGATATTCACACCTTTTGGGTAGCGATGAACAAGGATGGGCATGGAATTTAGTCGATAATCAGCTTATGCATAATGGCAAAAGTTTGGGAACATATCCGGCTGTAAATAATCCTCCAAAATATAGTGTAAGCTTATGCTTGTTGCTTCTCAATATTACATGAGAAATTAATTGCAGAACATGCCAAATTTGTATTTTACGCAATTTTCAAAGTCAATTTTTAACTAGCGCTCTTGTATACGATAGGCATTTCTCAGTTTGTAATCCAATTGGAAGCCATGTCTTTACAACCAATGACAGACAAGTTTTTAAAACACATGATTCATAATTTAATGAGACCCGTGAACGTAACAATCCTCAGACAACCGAAAGAGCTCGTATTTTCCAAGAAAAATAGCTTTTTATTTTTTTTGTGCCACATTCAATGTTAATATTGAATGATATGGCAGAAAATTGCTTTGTGTTATCTGAAAACATATTCGGAATATCCGCAATTTAGAACCATTACTTGGGTACAATTCGAAAAAAAATTCTGTGCCAAAACTATTTTTCTTACAAAATAAACCAAAATTTTTGATCAGTTTCATTTTGATCTTCATTTTTTCTCTTTTTTAGACAGGTTGCCGAATCAGGCTAATTTTGGATTGTGAATCGCACCTGATCTACTTCGAAAAAGGCGACGACTTTTACGGGGTGGCATTCCAAAATTTGCCTCCCATTAGGCTTTACCCTTGCGTGACGTCCGTTTACGGAAATTCGGAGGTCACCATGGTTTATTTGGGACCGCCTTTGGACGGATAATAAGTTTGTCCATCTGCGCCGAAAATTTCCATGTTATTTGATGTCGAAAATTTTATTCGACAACTGTTGAGTTTTTTATTATTATATTGTAGCTTTAAGGATATTCGTACATTTTTCACATTGTTTTCACGCATTATGATACTGGTTTCTAAATGTACGCAGGGTGGTCTAAGAAGAGCTTCCCAAAATCGATTATTTTCCAAATTTTCGAAGGAGTCAATGTGCTTTTTCGAAAATTTGTCAAAGAATATTCGTACAGTGTGATTGTCATAATTAACGATGTTAGAGAAAAATTTTTTGAAATGTGGAGTCAACGTTAATGTCAAAATTCCGAATCAAACAATTTTCATAGTTCTCTAAACTTAATTCTTATGATTTTTGCGGATTAATCTATCAGAATAGACTTAAATTAAGCTTTTCAGCATTTATTTTCAACCCGTTCACTGTGTGATTATTATGCATTTTGAATTGTACGTATGTTACAACCACTATAGATTGTTTAGTGACCCTATACAAAAAAACTGTTGTTCATCCGGAAAACACATTTTTATTGTTTACAAGAAGGGTTATCAGTACAATTAATGGAACATGATTAAAAATCTGACAATTTTTGATGAGAAAATCACAGAGTAGAATAACGAAGCCTGCATGTCTCTAGCCCGTGGCCAATTTTTTCATTCAAACGTAGAAAGCTATTTTCTCCCGTGGTTTTGGTCAATTCCGATGTATGTATGGTGGTCACTATAGTTGAATTTATGTACAAAATTGTTCATTTTTCCGTTTTTGTGATTCCTTCCTCTGTTGTGTTGTATTTTTCTAGTTTTTCTCCGATCGAAAAAGTTTATACCTCAGAATATTACGTTTTGCATGTCAGAAATTTTCGTATATAAGTAAAATTTCGCTGACCAGTCCGCAATGCGAATAAAGTATTCTTGAAATGAAAATTTTCGACAGCGATTCACTATTTTTCGCATTCTCGGAACTTTACCGCTATGTTCCACAAAGACTTTGTTTTTCAGATGCGACGATGTCTTTTTCTACAAAGAAATTTATCGAATTCGATAATCAAGAATGATTTGGTTCAGAAGTGCGGATTGGAAAATGGCCGCATTATCCGTCTGACATTGAGTAGCCCTAAAACTAGGTGAGAAAACTACGCAATATGGTTTTCTGGCACAAGTAACATCGCATTGTAGTTTGATCTGAAATCTCAGGGAATGTATCCCTGTCACTTCTTCAACTTGGCCCCGAAAATTTTAGGGCAAAAAATTTTGTTGTGTCTTCCGTTCACGTGTTTTTGGAAATATTTTTATTTTGTTTTGATCGAGTGTTGTTTTCATAAACTGTTGGAATTGTTGTTCCATGTTTTTGAGGAACGCTTTGTCGCTTTCTATGTTGCAAGCTATTAATGAGCGAATACAAGAAGCACAAAACGAAAAAGAAGCGAGAGTTATTATTTTAAGTTCTCAGCCTCCCGTCTTTTCGGCTGGACATGATTTGAAGGAACTGGTGAGCAATGGCTTGTTTATTTACAACATACATCTACTGAACGGAAGAAGGTATTAGCAGACATTCACGGTAAAAAATTGGTCTCAGCATACATGTAACATCAGGTTATGCGCACTAACCTCTCAGCAGACGGACTCCAAATGCGTGGGATTTCATTTTACCCTCAGGCAAATTTAATCCTTAGTGATTGCTTTGCATCTAAGGGTTTCAAAGACGAAGAATTCTAAAATTCTAAAAATATTTTTTTATTGTTTTTTTTTCTACGAAGTTTCCCTACGAAGCAGAGCACCCCATGGGGGGGTATTACCCCCGTCTTAGATTTGGAAATTCATTTACTACCCCCATAAAAACAGCTCACTATAGCAAAAAATTTTGGTAGACTTCATCCTCTCCCCAGTAGGCTATACTAATTCGAGAAAAATTGCAGAATGTGTGATTCTGAGGAATTACTCACTGCTTTTTTTGACACATTTACTGAGCAAATGATAATGGGAAAGTATGCAACTTCTGTGCCATATAGCGATTTTTAGGAAAGGATATCAGCACATTAATATATACTACTTGTAGGAAATCATTATAAATATAATTGGGAGATGAAATAATGACTTATGTATATGTGATTAATCAAAAAATCGCCCCTTGGGAAGAAAAACATTATGTTTTTAAAATTCTGCCTCTTTATGCTCTCCTTTCCTTTTCCCCGCTTCTGCGTTGGGTCTTCTGTGCGCATATGGTTACCCAAGCTGTGGCATACTTTCCTGCTATAAGTTGAGACATGTGAGGTTTGTTGACGTGGATCAGGAGTGGTACTTGGCTTCAAACTCGTAGTTCATAGTCTAATGGGATTAATAATACTAAAGCCGCATTCAGCATCAGGACTTTCAATTGGAAGCACTGTTCCAAGCCTAATCAGTGATGGGATAAGCCCATACTGCTGAAGATGCTGGTTGAAACAATGTTTCCAAACGTATGTTGTGCCCGATTCTTGAAATGTGCAGGAATCAGTTGGCACAACAGTCTTCAAAATGTGACTGTTCTGTACTTATAATTAGTGCATTAAAGTTGCATGATTGGGAGCTGGAAAATGGAGTTGAAATAGTAATTTTTTTTGACTGTAAAAAGCATAAAGTAGTGGCATTATTCTATGTGGTTAGTGTACTACAACTCCCCCCTCCTTCGCAAAAAGTTGGGAGGAAAAAAAGGTCACGGCATATTTCGAGTACTACCCTTAAAATGTACGATTTTATCCCTACGTAAATTTTCGACCTTGCGGACCTCTGCTACGAAGTCTTCAAAGCTTTTTGCATCCTTCTAGGTTTTCTTCTAACCATAAGAATGGAAGCGACGTGTGGCTTTTCCTGATATTCCTTATTCTTGATCATTGAAGAAAATCCATCAAACCTTAGACGAAAATAATTTCACAGACTACTTCAAAAGGCAAGCCGTTTCATGAGAAAGTTTTTGCGGAATGCACGAAGTTGGTGACAATGTTGAGAGGAAGTCGGCTGCCCATCATCGCGGAGGTCAAGTCGTTAGCTGCTGCAGCTGGATGTCAGCTTGTCGCATCGTGCGATATCGTCGTCGCTGGGCATAGTGCAAAATTCGCCACACCCGGGTAGAGTAAGATTTATATATGTATATATATATATATATATTTATAAGATTTTAAATTGTGAGTAAAAATAGTCAATTTCATGAAAACTTGATTCGGGAGCGTATCTATTGTACTTTTCATGCAAATAGAAGTCATTTTTACTCCGGAGATATTTCCTTCATTTCTCTTTGAATCATGAGAAACGGTTGCAGAAACTTTTTCCTGTATTTTATTTCAATTTTTCTTTCATAGGTGAAAGTAAATTAATCTCTATCAGTCTTGATTTTTGATAAATTTTATGTTTTATTCGCATAATTAGTGCAAAATTTCACTCCCAGGAACTCGCTAAATCTCAAGCCTTTAAGGAAACTATTCACCACTGCCGTACTTGACAAGTCATGCAAAGTTAATTACTTATATTGACTTTATATAGGTATGGTAAAAAGCATGCATCTTTTATGTAACAAAGTTGCGTTATCACTCTAGAATAAATTTTCTAATGGTATAGTAACACTGTAACTGCGAAATGCTACCAAACTTATCGAATAACTGGTAATAAAATTAACAACACTCGGCCTATGTTACTATTATCTATATTCTGGTACTTCCATCGAATTTCAAAAATTCAAGATCCAACAAATATAAATAAGATTGTTTCAGATTTTATCAACTATAACGAATAGCCCCCACAAGTGCCAGCTAATATTGACGCTACTCGGATAAGAATACAAGTCCTTGTTTGGTCTTTTATGCTCAGAAAACTATTTAGCTACAGCATGGCTACACTTGTAGCCAAAATTGACAATTTGTAAAACTTACTCAATTGTGCTGGTCGAATTTTGAGCATGATTGGGTCAGTTGGATAAAAATGATCCAATGACCTCTCCAACCACTTTGTACTAAATAAGTTGAATCTAGAAAAATATTTTCTTTTTCAAATTTCAAAAATTTCCATCAATTTCCAAGTAACGACTCTTCCCCCTGTGACGCCCCATGCGCCTCCACCTAACGCAGAATAAGCATCTTGCGCTTAAGACTGATACAAATTCACTGTTACCATTATCGTGAAGGCAATTTTCTTCTACTCTGAATGCCTTTTTAGTGCCAAAGCTGGAATATTTTGCTCAACTCCCGGAGTAGCAATTGCCCGCTCAGTGCCCCGTAAAGTTGCTATGGACATGCTTCTGGTCGGTGACCCGATCAGTGCCCAAGAGGCTCTAAGAGTCGGACTAGTCAGCAGAGTTGTACCGGACGAAGATGTGGAGAAAATCGTGAGTACAATAGCATGTGTAAACTTTGATTTCTACCTGGTAAATTTAAGTCAGCGTGTCGGATCGGAAATCTGTGATTCTTGGCAGAGTTCTGTGAAAGTTTGAAAATGTATAAGGCTATCTAAAAAAGTCGGCCCTCTTAAAGGCCTGTAGTAGGCTTAACATACTATGATACTCGGGTAGTTTCGCCATCGAGCGCCAAAAAGCTAAATCTCATTTGCCCTGGTTACTGTCAGGTGAACGTTTTTTGGGCCACTCCGTGATGATGAGAAAGTGCTCTTCCATCCTGTAGTATCTCAATCAGTCGAACAAGATTTTGCTCTACTTTCTCTGCTTAATCTGTGTATGTATCATGGAGCAGCACTTAAACCTCTGCCTTTTATGTCTCTTTTTAATTCATTTCTTATAAAATAAGTCATCTGCAGTATTCGACTGCTGCACTGAAAGGCTGCAATAAGACCAATTCAACACAAAAAAAAACCTGATCGGACTAAACTGTGAACATTTTCTTTATGAGCATAGAATTTTAACTTTGATAATAACGAGCAAAGATACTGTTTCCTGAGGAAAATTTGCACTACTCATCTAATTGAGTGTTGTAGAAGTGCAGCACTAAATAATGGCTGATCTTCATACTCATAATGATCGCATGGAATGCTTTTCATTCAGAGCTGAACTTTTCAGTGATTTTTTCCCTAAAATTTGTCGATTTTTCTGACATCTGTCGAAAATGAAAAATCGCAAAAATTAGTAGTTTTGTGTTGAGCTATACCAACCAATTCTAGTATAGGGTAATTTTCTATCGAATGCAAATGACCGAAATCTTAGATCTACTCTTTTTACTGTAAGTTAGTACTATAGGCGGGTCGATTTTTGCACGACGTTGTATACCTTATGTATATGTATATTCTTTAAATGTTATTTGTCACTTTTTGATTGGCGAACTTTGAGTCAATTGTACGGGCATTATTTTTAATTTTAGGCATTGGACATTGCTACGAAAATTTGCTCCCTGAGTAAGCCGGTGATTGAATTGGGCAAGAAGTTCTTCAACGAACAAGTCGATTTGACGGTCCAGGATGCATACAGGTATAGGATAAAAATTTATACTTCACAGATTTTGTGCCCATCCTTTTTATAGGAAAGCCGAAAAAGTTATGGTGGAAAATTTACGACTAATTGATGCACAGGAAGGTTTAAAAGCATTTATTGAGAAACGGGTTCCGTCGTGGACACACGATTCTGAGACTTGCCATTGATGTCTCATTCAACTCATTTATGGTGATAAATATTATGAATTTATTTTTTTATAATTGATGTCTTTCTGATCAACGAAATATTATGATTAGAATTGTCAAAGCAGAAAGTTTTGTTTTTTCTTTCCTAGTTATCCAATTTACAAATTTGACAATGTCTCGAACTAAATACTTTTGGTTCATGGATATTTTGTTCTGACTACTTTGAAGACCGCGTTGAATTCGGCTACTGTTTATCAATACAGTTTGTTGAACTTATCTATGGTTTTCCACTTGACAGAAAATATTGTATCAGAGAATTTTTCATAGACGGAAAGATGCCTTCCATTCACCTTGAAAATGTCATCGTCACTATACAAGAATATTTATGTTCGCAATTCGAAATTCAAAAAGCTGGATGGGGGTCATTTTTGTGCAAAAAAATAATTTTATGAAATTTTAAGAGAATAATAGTTATTTGTAGATCACAACGATTCCCAGGTGCATTTTACGATCGCCAAGTGATAATAACTGTTAATCTAATAATTACATATTTTGGAGAAATAAAAATTTCTCTTTAGCTGTTCATATTAATTCGCTTAAAATGAATACCGTTGTATCAAACTCAGTATCTTTGAATTTGAATGAAATCTGTCTCATTTAGTAAATAATATTCAATTTCTAGGCATGAAAGGAACCTGAAACATGACGTCGTCAGGGTGAGTAAATATGTCATCGAAATTATTTAGTCAATCGCTCTTCTAGTAATTATTCATATTAATCTAGGCATTTATTTTGTTGAAAATTCAGTAAAATCAAAAATTGCATATTGAAATGGTCACCATATCACATTTCAAGAGTCAAGAGTCAAATTTGTGTAAAAATTTTGGTCTGCCCTACTTTATGAAAAACATTTGAAAAAATGCTTGAATTTATTACTTTTAACAAATCTTCGATTAAACGAATTTTTTCTTGGTACAATGAATAATATTTTCCACAAAGTTTTTAAATTATATGGCCCTTTAAATTTTAAAGATTAATCTTAAGTTCAGCTACTGTAAACTATAGGTTTTGTGCTTTGCTAAGATATTTACAACCATCAGTATTTTAAGTTCTGATTTCAAACTCGATCAAGAAACCTTAAACAAGCAACCCGAAGAAGTATTTTCTATTATATCGAAACTCGGAGAAGGGTAAGCTGAGAAGTCCAAGTCGAAATTATAATTTCAACTTTTTTCCTTTGACAAAGAGTGTTCCAAATAGAAGTACATTTTTTCAGATCTTATGGATCGGTATTTAAAGCTCTGCACAAGCAAAGTGGTCACTTGTTAGCCATCAAACAGGTCCCCGTTGATACTGACCTTCAAGAAATCATCAAAGAAATTTCTATCATGCAACAGTGCGATTCGCCTTTCGTTGTAAAATATTATGGAAGTTATTTTAAAAATTCTGATCTTTGGGTAAGTTATACCATTGACCTCTTCACCATAGATTATGCATTGTAGTTCTAAAAATGTTAGAGAACTGCTGCAACGTTTCTTAACGGCAGCACTATTGCTCATGATTCAGAAATCAAATGTCTGTTGCTTACTTTGATCCGTTCTCATCACTTGTAAAGCATTTCTTCAGTAAGCTTACGCGTTGTAATTCCCGAATAAGGCTAATTACTTAATCTTAAAGGAATTTAGCAAAAATTTACATCAAAAAGTAATGATTCGCTATGAATAGGTATGAGATGAGTGTGTAAGTATAAATATGAAATTTCAAAAGGAGAAAAGCGAATAGATGATTACTTGATAAACAGAACCGGAAAACTCTAGCTTGACTGGCTGAGCTACTACAGGCGTTTTAGGCGGGCCGTTTTTTGGCTTTCTTTGATTCTGCATCATTTAATTAGTTTATAACGTACTCATTTGAACACGATATTGGATTAGCGCCTTTAAATTTTCTATAAAACGTTAAGATTGTCATGGAATATTGTGGCGCAGGTTCAGTTTCCGATATAATGCGACTACGGAAAAAAACAATGAAGGAAATCGAAATTGCTGTGGTTTTACGTGATACTTTGTTGGGCCTTCGATACTTACATAATCGAAGGAAAATTCATCGGTTAGTTGAATTTTCTTGTGGATTCTCAACGCGTCATTCTATTTGTTGCATTTACTATTTCAGGGATGTCAAAGCCGGAAATATTTTGTTGAATACCGAAGGTCACGCAAAATTGGCCGATTTTGGTGTTGCCGGACAACTTACGGTAAGAAAGAATCAATGTTTTTTAGACCAGCAAAAATTACTTTAATTTCGACACAAAATATCGTAAGCTCCTGCAGGAATAAATCTTGGTGTTAAAATTGAATTTTTTCCTCCTTCAATGACCATAAAAAGTCGGCTGACCCCCCAGACTTCCAAGTTCCGTTTAATGTGTGCAACAAAGTGGTCCTTGAAAAATGGACCACCTTCTAATGTGTTTACAGTTGTATATATTACTGTTATCGGAGGTAATATAAATAACAATGTCAAGCTTATTCAATTTTCTCAGCCAAATTTTTATTCTGGAATTTCTTTCGCAGTCGGTTTCATATTTCAGTTTAAAATTTCAAGACAATTCATTATCGCTAAAAAGCTCGGATCTAAAGATGAGATATATCAATATCTGTTTTGATCCATTTTTAATTCGCTTTAATCAAGTTATTTCACATTTGTAATTGGTTCGATTTTTAAAGCGCACATAACCATTTAGAAAAACTGCAAACATCACTTAAAACAGAAAGCTTGAAGAAAAGCGAAAGAAGTAGATACGTGCAACGAACTTCATTGTCCCAACACTCAATTAGTATTGGCCTTGCATTATTTAGATGTGTATAAAATTCATCGAACTTTCCTAGTAAACTTGCAATGCATAGTAAATAAACAACGAAGAATTGGTTGAAATTTGAAATATATCCTTACGATTGCTTCCGTTTCGGTGCAAGCATAAAGCTTGAAAAACAACTGCCACTCATCGTGTGAATTGTTACTCTCTTTAGGATACTATGGCCAAGCGGAATACTGTCATTGGGACACCATTTTGGATGGCTCCCGAAGTTATCCAAGAAATCGGATACGATTGTAAGGCCGACATATGGTCACTGGGTATTACGGCTATAGAGATGGCTGAAGGGAAACCGCCGTACGCCGACATACATCCAATGAGATGAGTTTTACTTTTTTTTTTGCTTTTGTGCAGTGATCACAAAAATTAAGATCTTACGCTGCACAATACCTCAAAAGTGGTAAAAGATTTAAAATAATAAATTATCTGTAAACTGGAATTCTTTTGTAAGTTTTGCAAGAACTTTCAATGGAAAAACTTCATGACTAAAATAGCTTTTGCCATTTTCAAAGTTTCACAAAAAGTTTAAAAACGTTATTGTCATCAGACTGACATAGTTAAGACCGAATAGTCGTAATATGAGACCGTTTTCGCTCAGACAATACGATATAGAAAAATTTCCCGATAATTAATTTTTCCATACATTACATTGTTAGTTATTCTTCCACACGTCACAGAGTATTCTCGATTTATATTTTTAAGGCCATATTCATGATACCGACTAAGCCGCCACCATCTTTTCGAAATCTGGACGAATGGACACCAACTTTCATCGATTTCGTTCGTCAGTGTCTGGTTAAAATCCCCGAAGATAGGCCAAGCGCCAGCCAAATGTTGGAGGTAAAATATGTCCTAAATTTCGTCAGCTCCTAAATTTCGTCAGTAAGTTTTCGTTCAAGAATCAAGCGAATGCTCATAAAATTCATGTTCTTGTCGAAGAAGAATGTTATAACTTCTGTTCTATCGCAGTGTATTTAAATCTAATATTTATTAATATTTATTGCCCTTGAATGTAATAATTAGCTCTGTCCACGATATTTTACTTTATTGTAATCTAGAATAAAAATTTTTGGCGAAATATTATAATAGACCTCACATACGATGAACCCATTTCGTAACAGTTTTGCAATCGGATGTACATTTTTGTAGTCGCAAATGGTCTTTTGAATCGGAAAATAATGAAAACTACTCATACTGAGTAGACCATTTTCTCAACTCATGCTTGTATTATTTCCGAATTTTCGAGGAAAAATCTTTTTCGAATAAAACTAGACGTCTAAAACCTTAAGTATTTGTAACAACGTCCTCAAACATGAAGAACTTGACTAGGAAAGCATTCAAGTATCAATTTTCATTATTCTCAAGTTTTTCTTGCTTATCCGTACGTGAAAGTCTTGATTTTACAACTCTGGAGAAAATCGTATTTCAATCTATTGTATCGCAGATGATTATGATAAAATCAACAAAACTGCACCTCATGATGACTATTATCCAAATGGCGAATACAAATTTATCCATCTCAAAAATTACTTGATTGGTTTTCCATTTTCTCCCAAACATGTAGAAGATTCATAGGAATTCGTTTGAAGAATCATAGACCATATGGTAAAAATAGCCAAAAATAGCTTATTTGAATTTGATCATTTTCGAACAGAAATAGTCAACAATACTATTTTTCGCACATCGCCCCGTAAATACAAATTTTCAACGACGGAAATATTTATGCTCCTGACCATTTTCCCGCTTTTTTAGAAAAAGTTCGGATTGGAAACCTTTGAGCCCACCCATAAAAACTTGATTAGCCGTTCCTAATGTCGCATCACAGCTGCTAGGTACATATAGCCTGTTTGCTGTAATAATTTTAAATCGTAAAATTACCAAAATTAGCACCGTCTTCGAAATCGTTTACACATAGATTTTACGATAGGTTTTTTTAATGCAATTGTTAAGAGTTAGTTGGGTATGTTTACAATTTTTTAGTCCTATGTGACACTATTTCGGTAGTTCCTGTCCTTTATTATATTTACAGGCATTTCAATAAAAACGAGATATAGTTGCTTGTATGAAAATGCCTCTTCTATTTTATAGCACGAATTTATCAAGTATGCCGCTCCCGTTACTGCTTTAGAAGAAATGATCAACGAAGCCATAACTTTACAGGAAGCTAAAATGCGCGAAGCTGAAAATGCAAAAACTCTTCATTACGACGTACTAAAATCTATAAAAAAATTTTCTCGTCTACAAATAATTGAAACTTATTTCTCAGATGTCGCCAGAAGAATTAGCTAACACACTTGTACCAGGTGCCGTGTCTAACGTCGCCGTCAGCGGCCAAAGTCCGTCGATTGACGATGTTCGGGGAGAAAATGACGCCACGTTACTGCAAGATGAATTTGCCTTGATTAAACAGCAGCAGGCTGGGGCAGATGAACCCGATCGCGGACGAACGATAACACTGGGCGTCGGAAAGTTGACGCTCAATGAAGACGACTACGACGATGCCACGATGAAAAGTATGTTGCGTACGGTAGCCACAGCCTTTTATCAATATGTCGTGGTGGCAGTGTTTTTTTTTAGCCAAATGGCCTATTTTGGCTAAAAAAATTTTGGTTTGGCTAAAAAATTTTTAGAGGTTTTAGACAAATGGCTAAAAAAAATTCGTGTACTCTTTGTTCATGAAAATTGTATCAATGACAAGAAAACTCTATTATATTTGCCTGTCATAACAGCTGCTCCATCAGAGGTGAACATGAAAATTTTTTTTTATCAATGCCAACCATTGTAACCCATTTGTCGATCGCTTCAGCGATTGAGGACGCATCACACTTTTCTATTTCAATCACTGTTCCAAATTTTTCTCCGTCCATCAGACACTCAACATTGCACACATTCAGGTAAATCAATAGTAACTTAGAACTACTGACATCGGTTGACTCATCAATGTGAATACAAACAGCCGAGGATCGTTTAAAAATTTCAAATTGTTCGTTTTTTACGGACTGGTTCAAACCGGAAATGATTTTTTAGGTCCAATACAAAAATCGATGCTTGCCTGATAGCTTTAAACTTTTTTCTCCTCCTTCTCCAGACATATTTCCATCACTGTTTTTTTCTCCCCAAATCGTGCTTTTTCGGGGAAAAAATTCGGAAAGGGGAAAAAAATTTGGGCTCTTCCCCATTTGGGGAAGAAAATTTTGGGGATTGGATACAGAAAAGATGAATTTTGGTGCATTTTAACAGGTCATAATCTCAAAATTTTCCGGCGCTTCGCGCCGATTATAACTAACTTTAATAATCATTATTATGCATTACTTAGCTCAGGCATAAGACCAACGGTTTGTTCTGAAGCCTTTTTGTTTGCCGTTATCACAGCTTTTTGGAAAAAGTTAGCTTGTCATCAGATATTTATATCAGCATTTCTTCGAACAAAAATAATCGTTTTGTTCCTGAAGTGATGACATAACTCTTGAAAACACCTTACATAACCTGTTTAATATTTAAAAAACAATCAGTGTATCACGTTTGGGCGAAATAAAAATTTTAGCCTTTGGCTAAAAAAATTTTAGTCGTTTTAGCCATTTGGCTAAAGACGTCGTGCTAAAAAAAAACAGTGCGTGGTGGGCTCTCGGGCAATATAAGCATATTTTGAAGTCTCAAGTAATAGGTCGCAATTTATTGCGAATTTTGCGCTGTTGTTTTTCAGATCAGTCCAAACCGAATTACTGTTCATTGTAGTTTAGCTCGAGCACGAGAGAGTAGTCATGATTGAAAAATTTTTTTACTTGCGGAAAAAAATCTGCAGTCTGCGATATATGGAAAATTTCCAAAAACGCAAATTTAAAAATGTTAAATTTAAATGAACGATTGAATTTGAGAAAAAAATTTTCAGTATTGTTCAATTTTTTTCCATTTTAAAGCTTTTATATATTAAGATAACACGCAGACAATGTTTATTTCATGATTAATACAACAATTAAATCACCGTTCTAATATAAATAAACATCGCTTAGTGATTACTACATACATATATCTTTATATATGAAGATTGTACACAGCCTTTTTTCTGGCCAATTCAATCGAGTACATGACATTTTGTTCCAGAAATGGGATTTTCCATAAGTATAAAAACATATCATTCGTCCTGGAAAATTACTTCACAGAATCAACTGCTGGTTTTTTATATTGAATATCGAAAAATTGGTTTAACCATAGAAATGCCAATTAGGATTTATTCGGCATAGAAATGACTCAAAAATCATCCTATGCAATGATTCACACCATCGTTCGACGTTGACCAAAATTTTGAACGAAGTATAGCTATCAATTAATAAAACTTTCAACTTTGAAAATTTTATTGAAATTAATTTTTCTATTTTTCATGTAAAAAAATGAACTGAAACTTTCATCTTAATCGAGTTATCACGTGAGCGACGACAATCAGTTCCCCTCATGATTATTTTATACTTCTAGGATACTCAACGAACGAAGCTAACAGTAAAGAACAACTACTTAAAAATGCTGCTTCGCTAAATAATGCTGAGCCGTATTTCATGCAGCAAATCAACGCCAGAAATAACGCACAAAATTTGGACGATTATTTACCGGAAAATCAAACTTTGACCGACGAAAAACAACGTCCGCAAAGTCAAGTCAAATTGCCGGAACACGTTTACGTCAATTTTCCGGCCAAACATCAACAAAATTTGACGTCTGCGACGTCGACCGATTCTTCTTCCTGTTCAGCGATACAAAGTTCAACCGGAATTAGTAATCAAGGCCGTTTCATGAGATCATTCGTGGACGGTGATTTTGATTTTGTAAGTTTGAAATTGGCGATTTACAGTATAGTCCTCCTATAGATTCTGTAGTAACCTCTATAAGCCACCCCAGAACAGTAATTTTTTTGGAGAATTCGTTTACTGTCGCTCTTTTGGGTTAAAGTTTATAATTGTAGGTGCAATTTCAAACTGTCTCCAAAAAGGCTCGTGAACATTTTGCTGCATTTTGTTTGTTTCACGCGTCCATTTTGATGATATTTTTTATTAATCGATGAGAAGTTCCCTAACGAATGGGGTATAAAATGAACCAAATTTCAAAGTACCATTTGAGACTTTTTTTAGGGAAGATGATTTGTTTCAAAAATTGAATTCTGTTAATATTTCAACACGTTGTTCTGTCTTAACTTCCACGAATTTCCCTAAATTTTTTTCTATCGCAAGTAATAAGGGCTCTATAGTATTAATTCTCTGACAGGCTGGCGTTGAAATGAGTTCTGGAGCAATTTTGGAGACAAGTATGCTTCCAGAAAAAAACTTTAGGAAGGTAACCATTTCAAATTTGGGCTGATTCAACTAAAATTTACATTATTTAGTAGGGATGGGCCGGATCGACTTTTTTGGCGACAGCGTATCCGGATCTTGGAAAATTTGGTTCAGCGGATCTGATCCGGATCCTAAAATGTAGGCGGATATCCGCGGATCCGGATCCGGATACCCGGCCCATCCCTATTATTTAGTGAAGCGTTATTCATTCACTGCAACATCCGATTGGTTTTATTCCAAATTCTTTAAGGCATAGTTTTTTCCGCACCACTAGCGCAAATTCATCGCAATCCGCTCAACTAATTTTTCCAAAAGAATCTCTGCTCGCAGAAAGATATTCATGCAAATGGCAAACAACTTGCTTGCACTGACTCCTTTTTTGTTAGTTCTGCTATTTAAACAACTTGAGCAAAAAACTTTTCAGCATATGATGTAGGTTTTTTATCTGCTCATGGATTATTAAGCATTCTGAGGTTCATTTGAAAATAAATTGCCTATAGTTCACTCTTGATGATTAAAGCTGCTGATCAATTAATATTTCGCCTTTTTCTAGAAAGTAACTCATCGTGAGAAAATGTCTGTTTTCAACAATATTTACGTTCCGCTCCAAGTTTTCAATTTATTAATCAATATCTGTGAATCTGCTTGCAGATCATTAGGCAATCTGATTTAATTTAGTTACCGAACTAATTTGAGATCCATTTAGACCATACCTGTGAGAGGTCCCACCAGTTGGGGGGGGTAAACCCTCAATTTTGGGGGAGGGGTCGAAAAAAGTCGAAATTTTTCCCAAGAAAGGCTATTTGCCAATTTTTTCAAGTGGAGGGGGGGGGGGTTGGGTATATGGTTGGCCAAGTTGGGGAGGTCCCCACAATTACAGGTATGATTTAGACGGGATTTTAATCATTTATATTGTACGCGTGAAAATAAAATAATCGTTGTTTGCAAATTGAAAATTATGTCTTGAGATATAAAATTGGATTCATAATTATTAAATCTAGCTTTCAAACAAGTCATTTCTGAAAATGATGATTGTCCTGGAGCTCCTTAGCATTTTTTAAGAGGTGTTCTTTAGTACGTTTTTTGCATCTTAATCTTCCGAATAGACTGAATTTGGTAAAATCGTATCTTGATGTAGTTTTTAGTATCTTTGCCACAAATGCTCGAGTTTCAGATAAAATTTCCACCTTAGAAAAATTATTTATCAGCGTATAAATGTTTTCCATTAAGTACCCGATAAACGATAATTCTTTCTAAAAAATAAAAACTCTATTTCCTCCTTTCTGGATTCAAGTTCTTACTTCAAGAATTCTTAGAACTGTCTAATTATATTTTATATTTTTTCAGTTGAAAAATTTGTCGTTGGACGAACTGCAAGCTCGCTTGAGCCGCGTTGACGTGGAAATGGATCAAGAAATCGATCAATTATCGAGACGTTATCAAACTAAACGTCAGCCTATTTTGGACGCTTTAGATCAGAAAAAACAGCGTATGACGAATTTTTAAATTTTGACGCATTTAACGAAATATCGATCATCCAGTAGTGTGAACTACGAAAAATTATATTGGCGCATACTTTTATTTCGTCTCCTCAGAGAAAGAAGTCTGAAGTGTCGTATGTGTAGGACATTTCGGAAGCATAATTCTAGATCTTGAAAGCAAACGGAGTTGCTCGCTCATAATTTCTACATGGTAAAATTAAAAGTTTTTGCTTTTTGAATGAAACTTGCAAAATTTTTCTGTTTTTTAATAAATAAACCATAATACTCAGAACTCTAAAAATTTCGCCAAAAGCAGTACCCGATTTTTTTTATCACAAATCCAAGATCATAGTTTTTTAAACAACGGATGATTTTTTTTAATGTTTTGTACAAATATGTTTTATTATTGTTTCTATTTATATTTGTTATTAAAATAGTCTTCACCAGGTTGGCTGGTGATGTAATGTAAAAATACAAGACTCTACTTTTCGCTTTTTACACGTTGTGAAAGCCAAAGTTCGTATAGCTGCAGTACCTCAAACTAAATTGTGTTTCGTTCATTTTGTGCATGATCTTCACTGATGCATGATCCTTGCTCGTCAGTGCAGTGTCTTTGTGGTCCACAGAAGATCCATGCATGGTGAGGTGTGTAACGTACCTGCCAAAGCAGTACTGTAAATATATAGCATACTGTATGTGATAAACATTTATTAAATATTATTCACTTCCCTATTTTATCGTCTCAAGGGTGTCTGGGATTCACACACAAACATTCCTATAAAATTATGTGAAGTGCTTTATTTTGATCCATTCACACCCCGGTAGTCCAATTAAGATGCCCCAATTAATTTGCACAGACGGCAGCTGGTCCCCTAGAACCTACACTAAACTACACATTCCATAGCTACCGTAATCCCCCATAAAAATCGGAAACAACACCTGCACACAGTAAAATAAGTAAAAGCCCCACCAGACAGTAGTCTCAAGTGTAACGGTAGCGACGGCCCCATAAAATATGTGTATTCAGAGAAACAACAAGAAGCATGCACAGAAGCACAAAGGTGTGGCTAAGCCCACTGTAGGGAGCAAGCAATACACGGAAAGCATACTGTACTAGAAAAGCGTTAAAGGGCGTGACTGTAACATACATGTTGAAGCATTAATGTAAATACAACTTGTACAGTGTGTGATATTCATTTTCAAATATAAATTAATATTATAATCTATCATCTCAAGGGTGTCTGGAATTCACACCCAAACATTCTCATAAAGTCATGTGAAGCACTTTATTTTGATCATCCCACACCCCATTGACCCAATTAAAGACGCACATATAATTATTTGCACATTGGCACCAGGCCCTCGTTATGCACATGAATATATACATTCCGTAAGTACAATAATTCCCCCCAGACGCGTAAACACACCTGCCCATGTAGAAAGTACAGAAATCCCGACCCAGACAGAAGATTTAGCAGGAATGCATGTAAAACCGAAAAATACATGGAAAACTAAAAAACATAGGTGGCAAAGCATACTGTAGATTAAAGGCATGTAAGCGTGGAAATTGAGAGTAAATTAAAGCAAGAGGCGTGGCCAAAGAAGCATACAGTAGGCAGAAACAGGTAAGCGAAGCAGCGATTGGTTAGGTGAGCCGATGGAAGCGGACCTCCCACGATGCGAGAGCATGGATCAAAGAGGCGATATAAAAGACAAGGAAACCCGTGAAAAGACTGATTTGTATTGAGATTTTTATTAGTGTTTCGTTTTATGCAAATCGCGTTTGGAAGCTTGAGACCATTTTTATTTTGTGTGTTGATGCTAAAGAAAGCCGTCGGCGAGTTGTTTATTCACGTATCTTTGTCAAGTATCGCTTTATTCTCGTATTGTTTATCGTGTGCCCCCCCTGGACGACTTGTTGACGCAAGTAAAGGTAGAGTAGAAATCTGGTCGTTACATATTTTTGGTGACCGTACCATACCATTAACCACTGGAACTCTCTGCCCCATTAAGGTGCATCCTATATCCGGGCATCCCTAAGCAGTAGTCGCACACCGTAGTAATCGACTCCTACAGTAGGACAACTATTCGTAAAAACACAAAGGTAAAATGACCCACCATACACGAAACCACTTAGGAGAAATTGTAAGAGAGCAAATCAACGAACTTTTTGCTGAACATTTTCGAACTTTACACACACAATTGAGCAAAAACACTATGAATCCCACCCTGATAGACGATTTAAGAACGGCCAACATCCGTAACAGTATGGCGAACAATTTTTATGCAAAACCTACAGTATTTACAGAAGGAGTAACCCAACATTTCGGTGAATGGAGCAAAGGACCAGAGCAGTTCATGATACTACAAGGCATGAAAGATACTGATGAGCAACTCAAATTAGCATGTTTTGAAATTCATTTAGGTGGCGCAGCATTAGCAAAATTTAAAAGTTTAGAAAATCCTGAAAATGCACCCCAAACGTATGAACAGTATAAAACTGCATTACAAGCATGTTTCCCCGACCACAGAGACACTGATTTACACCAACATTTTTTGCACGAATGGAAACAAAAAAGATCGGAAACTGTCATTGAATTTTTGTTTGACCTGGAGCATCTAGCAACCCTCGCCTACCCCAATTTCAATTCAGAGGCACGAGAAATGATAATCAAACCCCTTTTCATGGAAGGCATGCAGACCAAAATTAGAGAGACACTTAAGTACAAACGATTCACCTCCCTAACAGACATGTCTGACGAGGCAGCTTATGTTGAACAACAAATTTTCAGAAACAGATTGAACCCCAGCATGATAATACTCCTTTGAGACAGATCACATGTTTTCAATGCAATCAAGTTGGGCCTTTCGCCAGAAATTGCAATTCGCCAGGCACTCAGAAATCATGCAAAGTTTGCTTTAGGAGTAATCACATGACTCGAGACTGTAAAAGCAGATGCATTCACTGTTATCAGACAGGTCACAGATCCAGCCATTGCATATCCAAAAGCTACTCAAATGTAGAATGTTTTCTTCGTAAGCAGAAAGGTCACACGAGTAGATATTGTTGCCCCAACCAAATGACCCCTAACGTCCAAAATCGTATTGAAGAGAGACTACCCCCACCACAAATGAACAATCATGTCCCAGCCCTGTACTCAACATTGCCCACTGTTCAGCATCGACCTCAACATGCTTTAAATACAGTTCTGCCCAGCAGTCATAACCAGGTTGACCCCCAGTATGTCACTGACATACCCCTTCCTGATACATGCATTGGCCCTGTTTCTTGTCCCCTCCCAGCAACCGACCCCAACACATTCCCCAGGTGGAAAACTTCTCTTCCTACCCCCAAAGCACAGAAAAATCGTAAAATCCATTTTGCAGCTAGCATTTCCCAGAGTAAAAGTAGTGGTATCTGCAGTTCTAGCTCAAACGACGTCAGCAAGCCCCAAATCCCCCATCCTGATACATGCATCGCCCCTGTTTCTTGTCCCCTCCCAGCGAAAAATTCAATCGCCCAATCTCATTTTCCCACCCAAAACAAACAGAAACGTCTTCATACATTCACATGAGTAAAAGGCAAAATAGATTTGACCAAGAGTGACCAGAATGAAACGGAAAAAGCTGAGTTAATTAATTTCTTATCAAAATATCAGCCCCTTCACACTGAATCAAAAACACATGTGAGTCACAGGCCACTTGTCTCCCACAGCATTGGTACAAGTAATTATAAACACAGACACAGACCCCTTTTTCGAAAACCACCAAAAGCAAAACAAAGCATCAAACAAAAAGTTGAGCAACTTAACAAAGCTGATGTTACCCATCAAAGCACTTCCCCTTCATGTAAAATAGGCGGGTCAATCGTTCAAACAAATTCCCCATTCCCCCTATCCCTCCAGGTCTTTGACCCCAAAGCCCTCTCTCCCTCGACCCCCTTGAACGAGGACGTTCAACTTCGGAAGGAGGGAAATGTAACATACATGCTGAAGCATTAATGTAAATACAACTTGTACAGTATGTGATATTCATTTTCAAATATAAATTAATATTATAATCTATCGTCTCAAGGGTGTCTGGAATTCACACCCAAACATTCTCATAAATTCATGTGAGGCACTTTATTTTGATCGTCCCACACCCCATTGACCCAATTAAAGACACACATAATTCTTTGCACATTGGCACCTGGCCCTCATAATGCACATGAAGATACAAGTTCTGTAGGTACAATAATCCCCTCCAAAACGCGTAAACACACCTGCCCATGTAGAAAGTACAGAAATCCCGACCCAGACAGAAGATTTAGGAGGAATGCATGGAAAACTAAAAAAACATAGGTGGCAAAGCATACTGTAGATTAAAGGCATGTAAGCATGGAAATTGAGAGTAAATTAAAGCAAGAGGCGTGGCCAAAGAAGCATATAGTAGGCAGAAACAGGTAAGCGAAGCAGTGATTGGTTAGGTGAGCCGATGGAAGCGGACCTCCCACGATGCGAGAGCGTGGATCAAAGAGGCGATATAAAAGACAAGGAAACCCGTGAAAAGACAGATTTTTATTGAGATTTTTATTAGTGTTTCGTTTTATGCAAATCGCGTTTGGAAGCTTGAGACCGTTTTTATTTTGTGTGTCGACGCTAAAGAAAGCCGTCGGCGAGTTGTTTATTCATGTATCTTTGTCAAGTATCGCTTTATTCTCGTATTGTTTATCGTGTGCCGCCCTCTGGACGACTTGTTGACGCAAGTAAAGGTAGAGTAGAAATCTGGTCGTTACAGGACTACGTAAGCATGAAAAGCAAAGCAGGAAGCGACGATTGGCTGAAGAAGATGGACAGAAGCACGACCTCCCGCGACACCCAGGGAGTGGCCAAAAACGTCGTATAGAAAGAGAAGCAAAGCGTGATTTTATTATTATTGGTGATTATTGAATTCCTCGTTTTTCAAACTGCGCTCGTCTCGTTTTATATTTGCAAGCAGCCAATTTTTACGAAAGCAGTTAAACCGAGGCCCATTCATTATTTGCAAGCTGAGACCGCATTCTTTCGTTATTTGTTGTTGACATCTCAAAGCAGCCGTCGATTAGTATCCCTATTACCCCCGTATTGTCGAATCACCCGTCTCCCCCCGCCCCGTTTCATTGCCATAATGTCCATTTGGTTAAAGTAAAGTGCTTCACAAAATCTGGTAGTTACAGGTGCAATGCAAGATTCTTGCTGGGGCGAAGCTCGCTAAAATTGGACTCCTGTATGATCCATGTAACATCTTTTCAATGAAATATCCATACATTCCGTTATGAAGATCACGGAAGGATCCTGTCCTTGTTCCATTTAACTTCTTATACAGATCTTATGCGGATGTTATACCGCATTTTATACTGACTGGCAATAAGTATCAAACATAACAGAGATTTTCGTTCCAGTGGGGGGTTTTTGCTCTAATTTTATTTCAGAGGTATTTTTCATAATTTCATGAGATGGTTTGTATTGTGCTAATTTACAATGGAGATATAAATTTGTTAAAATTATGAATATGCAAATTAGGTGTAAACACGTTCTCAACACCTGATGTTGTTGTCATTGTGAGGAACTTGAGTGAGTTTCATACGAAAAAATGATGTGGCCAAAGTAGAACTTAGCTAATGCAGTGCCGCGACTCACAAATTTGTGATGGGACACCCTGTTTCACGCCTTACTTTTCTGAGAACATCTCGAGATCTAGTCGTCATTAATGGTCGAAACTTAATCAGTAGTGTGAGACAAAGAATTCTCTACAGCTACTGAGAATTTCAGACCTCAAGTGAAACTATCAATTGAAAAAATGATCAAAAATAAGAAAACTCGAAAATTTTTTTGAGTGCATAGCTAATATGGGATAAAACTAAGCTCATTGTGATGATACAGTGATACCGTTTTGCTTTCTAAGTTTTCATGATTAACTGCAACCTCGTCCACCTGACGATTCAATGGTTCGATTCCACGTAATGCCAAATTTTATTTCAGGTGAAAACTAGAGATAGTAAAAACGGCATTCATTGGCGCAAATGATCTGTTGGCTGAAATGACCGAATATAGAATCGGCCGGTGATTATCTCATGTGACTTCACAGTAAAATCTAGTTTTTTTCGCCATGGTGCACAAAGTGATGAGTAAATTTTCGACTCATGATGCATTTATAATAGCGCCATGCATGCATAATAACGAGAGCAAGTTGTACTTTCTTGTTTTTGAGAAAAAATTATGAGAAATTCAACGTGAACAGTAGTCAGTAAGAAAAAAGGGATTATAGACAATCACGCTGTAACTTCATTGAGATATTTCTGTTTGATATATTGAGATATATATATTTTTTCATATTTTTGTGATTTTCTGCCATACCACAATCCGCATGAGTTAGATATTCGCAGGCTAACTCAACTGACCCTGTCAATATTAAGACACAATTTCTCTAAGGCTCAACCAAGGTTGTGATAAGTAAAAAATTAATCATACCTCAAAAAAACATGTTTTGTACAGTTTTTTGTACTGAACAACATGCCAGTATTTGTTTGATCTAAAATCTAAAATTCGCTCTGTAACATCAATCCAAAGGTTCAAATTTTTTGCAATTTTCGTAATTTTAGGTCTCAATCATTGAAGACCTATAAGTAATCAGGTATGCAATGTCGATCAATGAAACTTTTTCAGTACATGTAACAATGTATACTGCATATGATTGACACAGATAGATATATGTAGCATCAAAATTATAGTTTACACTACAGTTTAAATTCCAATTTTCATCAGATATCAATTACTCAAATTCACACATTTTTGTATTCCATAAAGTCAAATAGTGAGTGTCATTGATAAAACTCCACTTTGTTATAGCTGGATCCTTTGGCCACATACCCACAAAGTTTTTTTTAAAAAAACCATTGAGTGTGCTACAGTGAAACAAATGCTAGCCACCTTTAAATTAAGTTATAAAATTATTTGTTTAAAAATGCACTCATTCAGGGTGACATCTTGATTATGTACCCATAAAGTTTGGTCACAATATTATTATCCCTTACATTGGAAATAATACAAAATAAAATGCATTCTTCATATTGTTGAAAAAACTTCAGGTGCAAATTGGTGTTCCATCCAGTCGAAATATTATTAATTCTAGTCCAAATCGACTACATTGCAGCCACAGTATCTGGCTACATACCCACGAAGTTGCATCAAAGTATTGACACCCTTTGTATAGTAGAAAACGAGAAAAGCTATGCTTTTTTGGTTAACTATAAGATGAAAGATTGTTCAAATTTTCAACAAAAACTGACAAACTCTTTGGATCATTTTCAGATCATAGGAGTTCAACATAGAATGCACTTGAATCCAATAGAAATACTTGCTTTAAAACAGATGAAATTTTTAAAAAGTCAGATCTACATACGAATTATTGAAACAATTATCCAAAACAATCTATTTTCGGTGGTTCAAATTTCATATTATAAATGAGGATCAAACATCCTTGGATCTTTGTAGGGTTCTTCTTTATCTTTATCTTCACCCCCACATTCTCCTTCCAGGTTGCTACTGTAGAATGTAGTGGAGGCTTCCCAATGACGACTGGCTTCCCTAGCCCAGATTCTCGTAACTCATTGTGGTATGAGGAAGTCAGATCTGGCAAAATATTTCTTTCTCCTCATTTCTTCAGTGACAACTTGAGCATTGAATGTTTGATGATTTACAATGTCCCTGTTGTATTTTTTCAGCAAATATTGACATTGTTTTTCTGTCAAGGGACGACATATTTTATGCTTCTTTAAAGCACAACTTTTTCCCATAACATCGAACGAATCAGCTTCGTAGAACAATTGAAGAGCTTCTTGAACTTCAGGCAAGCCAGGGGTCAATCGAACACTTCCTAGTGTTCTACTATAGCTTTGTATTGCCGTATCATGTAAACTCTGGCATTAGCTTGTGGTTACCCAAAATAAGATGCTGCAACAAGTTTCAATTAAGTACAAAAGCCTTTGTACATATGGCAATGGGGAAAGTGTTTCCATTTTCAATGTTTTGTGATGGTTCAACATTGGAGTTATAGAGGTTATATTTTGATGCTACATATGGTTCAATTTGTGGCACATCTGCATTGAAAAAATGATCACCAATCAGAAAGTATGAACTGTTCACAAATCTATGAGATGTTACATTGGAGAAAATATATAATCCATGGCACTGGATTAGAATGCTCAGTGGCCTTTATCATCATCGAATGATAGTCTTTCAACAATGGCCTATAATCATCCTTGTCAAAGTTGTTAGGTCTGATGTACTTGAGCTCGACAAATTTTCCAACATTCTGTCCCGATGTGTCAGTGTTCACTTCAATGATTATGATGCTGCACTTGATGCAGCATCGTAATGTTGCTAACCAGAATATGCAAAAATGAAGCATTGATTCCTAAAATTGGATAATTATTGAAATGTCAAGCAATAATTAAGGAAAGTCAGACCTATGATGATATATCAGAGTGCCTGATGTTCTGGATCAGACACCATGTAACTTAAAAATTGACATGCTTTATGAGTGAAACATACGCTACATCCAAACAGTGCTTCCATAGAACACAATCTCCTCTATTTTGAACACAGCGCTAAAAATTTATGAATTGTTTGCCACATGTTTGAAAGCATTTTTGGAAAAAGCACTGAATAATATTTTTTGTATAGACCATTTCCAACCAGACAACATTATATTCTAAAACTTTTCCCCCAATAATATAGGCAACCACTTTTGGCTCCAAAATGCACATCTTTCTATAATCTGTTTTTTATAAAAAGCTCCCAAATAAAAAAGTGACACAATTCAGTACTGTCGTCAAAATCGTTTACATAGAGAATCTATTGTAAAATTTTTCACTCGAGAAATTGTTGAAGGTTAGTTCAGCATGCTCACAAATTTCCAGTCCTATATGATATATTGTTCGTCAGAAAATCGTGAAAATCTGAAATACTACTTGCTTTCCGGTTTCATTATTTAGAAGCATTTTAAGAAAAACGGACTATAGGATATTATTTTACATAAAAAGTGGTTAGAATCAAAACAATCATTAAAAACTGGACGAAAGCTCACCCAGTTATGATATTTGTTGTTTTTATTTGCAACCAGATGCCTAAATAACAAAGAAATATTCGGTTTGTAAAACCATTCATTTGATTGTAATCCATGTTAATAACTTTTCTCATAATTTAATGACGTTTCAGCGGGGATAATGCCGGTGGTAATACGACAACATTTGATGAATATACACAAATGATAACAATTCAGGAATATTTGAAGCCTTATTGTCCGAGAAAGATCTAAAAAGTTTATATTGGTTCACTACCTTATCAGTTTTCGCTAAAAATTTGAACAATCTTTCATCTTAAAGAACCAAAAAAATGTGGCTTTTCTTGTTTTTTGATATACTATGGGTGTCAATATATTGATGCAACTTTGTGGGTATGTAGATACATACTGCGGCTGCAATGTAGTTGATTTGGAATAGAATTAATAATGTTTCGACAAAATGCAACACCAATTTGCACCTGAAGTTTTTTCAACAATATGAAGAATGCATTTTATTTTGTATAATTTACAATGCAAGGGAAAAATGATATTGTGACCAAACTTTATGGGTACATAGTCAAGATGTCAGCCTGCAATCCATAAAAAATTTAGTGGGATTATTATAGTTTTAAGTAAATGAGTGCATTTTTGAACAAAAATTTTCCAATTAGATTCAAAAATGGCTTCCACTTGTTTCACTGTAGCACACTCAATGGTTTTTTATTTTGGTAAAACTTTGCGAGTATGTGGCCAAAGGGTCCAGGTATAACATATTGGAGTTTTATCAATGACACCCACTATTTGACTGTATGGGATACAAGATTGTGTGAATTTGAGTCATTGATAACTGCTGAAAATTGGAATTTAAAATGCAGTGTAAACCATAATTTTGATGCTACATATATCTGTATGTGTCATGCATATACACTATACATTGTTACATTTACTGACAAAGTTTCATTGATCGACATTGCATGCCTGATTACTTATAGGCGTTCAATGATTGTGACCTAAAATTTCGAAAATTTGAACCTTTGGATTGGTGTTACAAAGCGAATTTTGATCTTTAGATCAAACAAATACTGGAATGTTGTTCAGCGCAAAAAACTACAAAATATATTTTTTTTTGAGATATAATTAATTTTTAACTTATCACACTTAATCACAGGCCTTGGTTGATTTTTACAGAAATTGTGTCTTAAGTAAGAAATTTCACAGCAAGATTTGAACAATTTTGAGGACAGCATAGTAATCCAATTAACGTTTTGAGTTACTATGTTGCGATTACTTTATAACAAAACTGCAGCTTTGCATTTGACATTCAGTTTCAATTTCTCAGCAGTTCACGTTAAATAGGAAAGAACGATCCTTGTTTGGTAACTTACTTTCTATTAATGCGAGATTTTCAGAAGTTTACTTTTAGAATTTGGTGAAAACGTTAACTATCGCGAAAACTTTCAATTGTCAATCTATTTTCTTATGCGCGTAAAATTTACGAATTAAATGCACAGCTATCTTTAAATAAAAAAATATAGTTGGTGGAATACTTAGTAAAAAGATCGAGACGGTCAATATAACATCAATGGAAAAATACTGTATGAAATTCAAATCTATGGATGCAGGTTCCAAATTTTTTAGGCCTCCATTTTCGGCCACATATTCGATCCATTCACGGACCAACTCGGAAGCTTTGCCCGGTTTTTTTCGTATCAAATTCGATAAACGTTTGGCATTTCGTGAGTAACTGAAATTTAGGGAAACCCTGTAGGCGATGGGCACTGCATTTCTGACAGTGCTCAATACGAAATGCAATGTTTTCATTTCACGAAGCGCAAGCATACACGTACAACATGGAAATTATGGGGAGGGATTGGCCAAGATATTTCTCGAAAGTGCTCAGAAATCAGTCAAAATTGACCAGAATGCTTTCGTTGTTAATGTTTCTCGGTGTGCTCAGTTTCAGTTTCAACAAAAAAATTAAATTTTATTCCATGTAATTTCCAACATTTTTATATGAAATTTCGAAGTATTTATAATAATCCAGTCTTCAAAGGTCCCTAAATTATTTTAAAATCGTATATATTTAAGGATTAATATGTTTGTAGGCAATATTTATTGGGAAAAAAATTACTTCTGCAAATTCCAGAAAATTAAAATTCTGGGGGTCGTCCAGGGTTTCGCATGGGTTCAGGACATACACGCACATAGGGGGAGGGTAGCGGGTAAACCCCCTTACCTAAGATCCTGGCCATCCTCCCTGTTCAAAAAAATTATCAAACACCCCCCTGAACCTTTTCCAAGACAGCTTTTTTGATGATTTTTGCGCATATTTTGTATGAAAAACAAGTTTTCATAACTTTTTTTTTTGTTTTTTTGCTAGCTCACCGCCCCTATCCCCTGAATAAAAAGTCCAAGGATCCTCCCCCCCCCCTTAGAAAATTCTTGCATGTCTGGCTCAGGATCCCAGTAACCCCCCAAGAACATGTACGAGCACAGGGCTAAAAAATTAACCCTGATGGCGTGCATCTTATAGTGAATTTTTCTTCTTTGACATCAATATTACGTCAGCGTGAAGGTTTGAGCTCACCAAGAAAGCTTGACCTCAGTCAGGTGTACTAGATGTACGAATCAAAAACTGACTTTTCCAAGAAGGCGATTTGAAGTATACTTTTTTAAACGAAGCTCTTTTGATTGACTTTGCAAGATTTTCCTTGTTGCAGATGTACTCATGACGTGACCTTCACTATATTCACGGCCAACCATGCGCGCAAAAGTCACCTTTCATTGGTCAGGATTTCTCGCAAGGCGTCGGAAAGTTTTTCGACGCTCAATTGAGATTTTTCAACCATCAAAGCTGTGCCACGGCGTTCCGCTCGCTTGAAATTGCTGAACTGGTCTGCGAAAAGCGGGATAGTGACCAAAGGCACGCCGTAGGTCGCAGCTTCCAAGATGCTATTGAAACCAGCGTGCGTGATGAAAGCCTTCACATTTGGATGGCCTAGAAAGCAAAAAGTACATGCCCTGCCCAAATGCGCTTCAATCCATGGATGACATTTGGCGTCAGCAAGAAGCTTACCAAATTTTTGTTAAGAGTCATGCAAAGGCTAGTCGACGTTACTTTTTTGACAGTAATCCTGCCTCCTCACCTTCACAGCGGAGAACGCTTTGCAGACTCGACGTCAGCAAGACGCCGTAGTTTTTAAAAGCTCTATTTATAATCATTGATTCATTTTCTTATTGACGTCAGGCATACTTCCGTAGCAACCTCTAAATATTGCGTACCGAAAAGATCAACTTGAGGTAACCATTTTGAAATGATCACATTTTTGGGCACCTCGAACATCGATAGATCACCGTCAAATTTCCATACGACTTTGTAATTTGGGAACTGAGCGAAAGTTTCGACGAAAGTTTTCTGAAATTCATTGCATAATGTGGCATTGTGTTAAATAATCAGGAAATGTAATATTGGCGTGTGGTCGTGACTTTCTTACTGTCAGGAATTCCAATTTTCGGCAGGAATTGTGAACATAAGAAGTTTAGAAAACGTGCAATTTATAGTGCCTTCCCTCGTTTAATTAATTCAAATTTTTAGGAAACATCCTTTCTAGCCATGGTGAAAAAAATGTTCCAGATTACATTGCACGGAGTGTCTGCGATGTACGTACTTTTCGTACAAATCAAAACTTTCAAATACAACTTACTGATGAAATACATATCTTTCAGAATTTGAAGGTTTCTTTACATATGCTCAATAAAACTTTCACAATGAATGTTAAAAGTGATTGATTCTGACACCACTTAATTTTTTGAAATCTGGTTGATACTAGATCTTTTCGGTGAAATTTGTATTATTCCAGAAAGGAATGTTGAGCTTTACCAGACTATCATGTTTTAGATTTTCAACGACACGTCTACCACCTTCGGGGCATCAAGTGATAGTTTACTTTTCGGAAAAGTGAGAATTCGTTCGAAACGAAACCAAAAACTAGCTATGGTAACTCTACACGATTTTTGCATTGAAAAGCCTTTGCCTTTGCTCAGTACCGTTTCGGTTCTTAGGTTTTGAGTAATGACCTTCTGACATGATGGTGACCTTGAAATTTTTACCTATGTTCTCCGATTTTTAGGGAAATTATGATTTCTTCTTATTTAATTTACTATACGAAAAGAATCTTTCTGTTTTAGGCTTGAAGCATATGTAACCACAAAATGAGTTTGACGTCAGCAATTTCAAGCCTTCAATGACGAAAGAACTCTGTAGATTCAAGTTTATTTTATTTCGAGGCGAATGTCAGCGAAGTCAAAATTATGATGTATGCAGTCGTTAGGGGACACCGAACGGCCATAGCGATGTATTTGGGACTTTCACTAACCTTCCAGGCATAAGGCATCAAAGGTGTTGGCGATAGATCCTAATGAAAACACGACAACTCCTTGATATGCCCTGTCCTCAACAATATTCAACCAATACTCGTCCAATTGTTGTGGCACAGATAATCCAATTCCGCCGATGTACAAAATTTTGTGCAAAATCGGCCTCGGGTAGTCCAACAATTCTTCGCTATTGACAAGTAAAAGCGAAGATTCGGCCGCCAAACGCGAAACGTCGGGAAAATCTTGACCGAAACGTCTACGGAAAATCTTATTTCCAGGTTCGACCATTTTTCGCCTATAAAAATACGCTAACATGACGGTGGCACCAAAATTTCGACACCTTTGCCAAAAAGTCATACGATCCGTGTAGGCGGTCATTAATTGGGGTACAAAACTGGGTGGCGAAGGAGCCCCCAATTCCCAAGCCAAATAGTCGATCATCAAACCGCTGCTGCTCCATACGTAACTGGGTATGGCCAAGGCGTGGATCAGGCCCACGGGGCACAAAGTGGCCATGTGGGCCACGGCAATGTCGAACTTTCGGCGGCGGAGTTCGTTCAGCAAAGTTTGGTCGTTGATCATGGTTTCGCAACCTTCGTTCAGCATTTCGATAAATCGGGACATTTTGCCCATGTTAAAGTCTGAAACAAAACTCATAGCACAGCAGAACGACCATAATGCGAAAAATTCACACGGAGGTAGACTGCAGCTTAACCTCAAGCAGAGTATGATTTTAGGGTCCGCAACATCTCTTCAGGGAACAACAGATGAGTTCGGTTCCAGGTTTCATGGAGGTTCTAACCATGCACGTAAATTACGTGTCTGGCATTATACCTACAAAAAACTTCACAAACATAGGTACACCGGAACTATCCATCCAGAGCTGCAAGTTGATAAATGTGCTTTGAAAATGAAGCAGGATCGATGAAGTACTTAACATGCCTGAAGTCAAAGATCAGTGATTTGTGTCGCTCAAGTAAATGCAAATCATCGAAATCCAGAGTCCGTTTCTGGATAGTCAAGACATTGTTATGTACTGAGACATAGCTTCACCATGGAAAATTTAAATGTTTTAGACAAAGCTATGTTCACTGTTCATGAACGGGCCTATGTAGTATGTTATTCACAAAATGTTTCTAAATCGGAAAAAAATTGAAATTAGTACAGTATTCAAAATTTTTACCACGAAATTTTCTAGTCAAAAAATAATTTAATTAATCGGATAATTTACAGTTCTATGTACAACGCGTGGTTTTGTAGAAAATCTTAGAATACGAAATTATGCAATGCTTCATATTTTTTATTATTTTGAAATATTTGAGGAAAAACAGACAACATTGATCATGAATACCTTTGTTACGAAATCAGAATCAGGTATGGGATACCAGAAAACAACTCAAGAATTAAAATGGAATTGATAGCTTCAAAATTGAGTCTGTGATTACTCGCTTCATTTGCTGAGACCAGAATCAACAATTCAAGTCCTTATCAAGAAGTATGATTCAAATCGTTGATTTTAATGATTTTTGACATCAGTAAGTATTATTTATCTTAAACGTGATTCCGTTGAACTGTTAAGGACTGCTGTGCATCAGAAACAATTTTCACAAATGGTTGCTTTTGGTACAGTGTTGAATGCTTCGTAAGTATCAAACAAACACATGAGACATTTTGAACAAAATTCTGCATAAATTTTACGAAGTTGAAACACATAAAAAGCTTCTAAATGGAAAAATGGAAAAAACAAATATGTAGAATTTTTATTTGAAAAATTGAAAATAGCTAGTTAAGTAGGGCCACAAATTTCAAGTTCAATGTGACATGGCAGGAATTCACTTTATTAGAATCTAGTTTACGGGATTAAAATAGCTGAATCAGCGTTGAAATCTCAGAAAGATAATGGGACTATTATGTTTCATGTTTAGCAGTTAAAGTTTCAGACAAAAAACTTTGTCATGTAGGAATTCAATTTTTGTGGATCATGGGATCGGAATCCGTATTCTGATTCCGATCATTTTCGATTTACCTACCCATTTCACCATAAACTTCGTCGGTTTTGCTCAACAATGTTTCGTATTCCTTACTGCCACCTAGCATATCGAAACGAATTTCGTTCACAAATTTCGACAATCTGGCTTTTTTGGCGTCAGGATCGAATTGTTCAATCAAAAATGTGACGTTATTTTGGCCATTTTCGCCGGCCAAAATGTTAGCTAATCGGGCGTCGAATAATACGTGACTGTTGCTGATGCCGAAAGAAAATACTAAAATATTGTAGGCCAAAGAAACAGGCCATAGAAACGCAATTAGCAGAAATGTAGTGAAAAGCAGACGCATAATCATTGCTGCAAGACTGGTTACACAGACGATTTCCTCTAACAATGAAAATTAGCGGTTTATTCAAATTTTTCAATTTATCATTGCCTTTATTGATTTGACATTTTCATGTTATTATTTACGTTTTCAACTTTCACTATCAGCAACGCATTACCAATGAATATACAACAATAGATAGTGAAAGCTTTCCGAAAAAATGGAGCACATTTACTGATGTCTTCCAATTTTTTCTGGTATAAATGGAGAAACTAGAAAAATATTTCATGAACGATTTTCTTGTCCGTCAGTGTCTTGGAGTGATGAGCAAGCATTGAATAAAAGATAATCCATGGAAAATTTCCGAAGATGATGAACTATACAAATCAAGACTGCGGGCAGTTTTGTGTTGTAGTAATCAGAAGACTCAAAAATGTAACAAAACGATTGGATGCCAAATACCTTATTTGAACAGTGACATCATGTAATGTGAAACTGGCTAACTTTCCTCGTGTGTGAAGTCAATAAATTCGAAATTTCTGCAATATGCATGGATATTATTATTAATAAGATTGGGGACTCTCGTTGGTGATCCCACCAAAAATATGAAAATTTTGATACTAAGAAAGTTGAAACAGGATTTGGATTCCAAGAGGTTCAAACCTTAACAAATAGGTTCTTACCTTGTGTTCGGCGAGGAAACGGCGGCGTTGCCCATGCGAAAACTTTGATAATTCGAACGGCGCCGAAACCGAATAAACACTTTGAAATTTATCCCACTTAAGCCGTAGGCATACTTGACCGGTTTTTTTGCGGCCGCAAATTTTGCGGCCAGCAATTGCGGCTCGGTTGCGGCTCTCACAATGGCATACTTTTGTGCGGTTCCGCAAAAATGCGGAACCGGAAAACCGCAATTGTAAGCATAGTTAACCGAAATTTCGAACCGGAAATTATTTAAGAGATGCAAGGTTGTAGGTTTCCGAATCCAAAAGCGTCAAAATGCTTGGGTATGCTCCTAATTGCATGAAAAAGCATCCGTAGGCACATCATAAACGTTTTTAAAAATGGGGAAAATGTTTGGAAAATGAGGAAAAAGATTTTGGGTCCGGTTCTCATGTGGAAAAAATCAACCGCTCTAAAAACATCATGTTTTAAAAGCTTAAAAACACTAAAATAAACCGTCTATGAGAATTTTTAAGCGAAAAAAGACTTTAGAAAATTGGGGAAAAATTTTTTTACCCCTATCGCCATTTGACGAAAAAGCCGGCGGGAAAAACAGTGTTCACCAAAATACATCTTTTCAGTTTCCGATTCCCGAAAATTTTTTCGACAATGAGAACCTTGCATAAATTTTTTTCTTTATTCCTGAATTTTTCTCCTCAAAAGATTCCTTTGCAGAAAAAAAAACATTGGACAAAGCAAATTTTGGAAATAATTGAGTTTTCTGGTTGATAAAGATCAGGTATTCAGTGTTATTCAGCGCGAAACGGCATATACTGTATCAAGTGCGGCTGCCGGAACCGCAAAAAAGTACTCCACCCGAGAACTTTTTGCGGGTCCATAAACCGCACTAAACTGCAATGCGGTTGCGGGTTGCCACCCGCAACCACATTGCGGTTTTGCGGGTGACTTGCGGGTCGCAATTTTTGAAAACCGCAAAAAAGTGTGCGAGCCGCAGACTTTTTCGCCCGTTGCGGCTAAGTATGCCTACGGCTTTAGCGATATTTATGATTTCACAAATAGAGATTGTCGAGGCGGAAATGGAGACCAAAACCGGTGTTTACTGTATGCTGTATTTACGGTCGGCCCCTGGGACCTTAGTCGCGAGAGCAGGGGAATATTGTAGTGGTGCGTCCGGCTGTTCATTACGCGGCACGCCCCGCACTCATCGCCACCACTACAACCATAATTTCCGAACCATCCACGTGGCTCGGTTAGAGTAGTCGGATAGCGCGTCTGCCTTGTATGCAGAGGGTCGAGGGTTCGAGCCCCTCACCGAGCGTTATTTTTCTGACGCGCCAGCCACGTAGATTCGGGGAATATCACAGGAATAACAATAATAATTATTAAACGAATAAAAAGATATTACTGATGGGCACTCCGTGCTCACCCCCGAAATTGGCTATAGTAATTTCGGCCGATCTGGTGTTACACCTCTGAAATTAACTACAGTAATTTCTGCAGAATGCGTAAATGGGAATTTTTTTATTTTAAGAAAAGTAAACTGTAAATTACTTTCTTCTCAATATTCAAAAAATTCATTGATCAGGGTCGTCAACATTTCAATTACACAAAGCTATTTCAATAGAATTTTTTAGACAAAAAACTTTTAAAGATTAGTAATTAGTAACACGTAAATAAATGTTTAATGGCGGTTCATTTTATTCCTTCGGACACCCTGTAGCATGCAGCAATAAAACTCCGCGACTTGTCTAAATTGATTCTATGGGTTTAGAATCGGGGTCGTCATGATGTCGGAGATTCTCACACCTCCATGGATTCAAAAATATGCTTGTTCGCTTTGTTTCGTTTTACGAGTAGTTTTTCGAAATGAATGAAAAACAGCGATTAACTTCATTTTTGCATTTCTCCATCGACCTAATTAACGCTATTTTCAAAATTTTTTGTAATCGCATTTCGTACTTTTATCAAGAGCCATTACGTGGAATATTTACTTTTCCACAAAAAGTGACGAAAATTTTGATGCAAACAGCACAAAATCATTTTCTCGTTCGACGAATGGGCTATATTTCCGAAAAATTTATGTCGAAATGAGCGTCATTTGTTTTACTGTCTTTTCTTGCCTATTTATTTTTCCATTTCGTTTTGTCTCGGCGGTTGATCATAAAGGCCAGCCGGACGCTTCGGATCGGTTAAAAACTAAGCAATGCAAAGAAGAAATTCGACAAAGGCAGGCAATGCCATTGTGCCAAGCGTTCAAAAGTTGCTGCAGCCGAAAGTGCGGAGTGGGCAAAAATTTTTATAGCCAATGCCAGCAGAAGTGGGGTCAACAAAACGAAGTCACTGAGGATACAAGATGTGAATGTTACAGTAATAAATAATCTATTTTTTCCTAATAAAAAAACATCTGAAAGAACGTTTGTCGCACATTCAGTCATCCGAATTATCTTCTGAATTTTGAGACCTATTTTAGTCTAATCAAATTTCAGGCATTCATCTCTGAACTTGTTGAAGAAACTCTCTGATCCTGAAACATTCATTTGACATTGTAACAGTCGGTTTTTTGATATATTATCCAAAATGAATGAGCTGGAAAACATAAAATGAAAATTTTGAAAAACGGATTAACAGATTTTTATTGTTCATGAATAACCTACATTCTCGTTATAAATTTTATAATCATCTGAGAACGAATGTTTGTGAGTCGATACGGTCATCCCAGCGAAGTTTAACAGATTTCGAGTGAAAAATTCGTTCATGACTATAGTACCAAGAGAACTTCGCAAAGATTCACGAAATCTATCCACGAAGAAACTATTTTTTCGGGTTCCAGTTCAAAGCTTATATGCATATCGAAGTCTGATTTTGCGTTGCAGTATAGCTTGGCTGATTTTATTTGATTTATCTGCTTCTGAAAAACTTATCATTATTGAAGAGATTTTCACCATCTAAAATTCTCTGATCACATTTGGAAAATCGGAACATATTTGTCGACTTATTGTTTTGATCGACATCTGAAAAAACGTTGAGCACCCCTACGCAGGTCTAGAATTCTTCCGAGTGTTAACATTCTTGACAAGTGAACTCTCTCGTGTTTCATTCTGTGCTATTGGGAAATTAAATTATCCCATTTGTTTTGAAATGGCAGCGATCCCATGAAAGTACGTTCAATACAGAAAAAAAGTAGACTTATCACTGTAATCAATGAAAAAAATTTTCCCATTGAGCGGCAAACAGAATAGCTTAAAATTTCTTTCAATAAACATGGTTATGCGGTAAGAATTTTTGAGTAACACTCATGCATCCATGTCAACAGTGGATAAGCATGAAGTTTTTCCAATAATTTCGGCCTTCTCCATGCTTATGAAAATATTCAGTGTTCTCCTTCAGTATAAAGGTTTCCACCAAGTGAAAACTATGTATCGAATGGAATCTAATTTTTTGGTTTTCGCTTCGTCTATCATTTTAAATTAAATTAAATGGGCTAATATACTTGTTTTTTGGAGATGGAAACAGCTGCAGTTCCTGATCCGAGACAGCCTCTGACTTTTGAGCGTCAGCAGAATCCTTAATGACTCCAAACAAAAAAGTAAATCAATACGGAAAAATTAATAAACTTATTACTCCAATCAATGGAAAAAAATTCTCGTCCACAAGTGGCAAGCTGAGCAAATGAAATTTTTTTGAATAATCTGACCAAATCCTAAAAATCTTTTGAGTTCAGGTTTCAATCCAGTCCTATCGATAAGCATGATCTCGCTTCTACAATTTGGCTTCTTATTAGGAGGAAAATTAGCGTTTTTTGCCTACTATATGCACAGATGTCAGATTATACGAGTATATACTTTTTTGGTTATCGTTGATTCAGCGATTTTGCTGTATGGATCATACTAAAATCACATTTTTATAGAAACTTGAGCAGTCGCATCATTTCTAACTTTTTTTGGTAATGACTTGAGGTGAGGTCTTATAAAACGTTTCCCTTGGGCTACTTTCGTAAGCCCAACCTTTTAGAAAATTTGAGAAATTTCCAATTGTCCGGTGCCTAACAGATTTTGACTGCAAAGTTTGCTAGTTTACTGGATAAATTTTAGTCGACCTGCAATATGCTTTTCCAACATGTAGTATTTATTAAAGAGAATTAATTCCACATAATTAACCGACCAAACTTTGTGTCATACTAACGTCAGTTGCCACGAAACATTTATGGAAATTCGTGCGTTCGGAGAATCAGGAGCGAGTCTTCTGGAAACCGCCGCATGGATCTGCTGATATAGTTTGACGATTTTATTATTCGTTGCAAAAACCTTATTTGCATGTGTATACTGATGAGAAATAACTACTTTTGATAATGATACAAAATCTTCCCAAGACCAATCAGAAGGGGAAGCATATCACTGCGTAGGGAATAGCTTGCAAAGATCGCTCGTAACCATACATGCACAGCATAGAAATTCTGCTAGGGGTCAGCCAGAACAGGGGGTGGAACACAAAATTTTTTTTCGTTCATGATAACGAGAAAAAAGGTATTCTAACGTCCGAACAGCATATTCTTACAACTATATTAGTCAGATATGTAGAATATTTATCTTAGAATGCACTTTTTAAAGTTATAATGTTACTCCTTTGGGATCAAGTATGTCTTGTTTAGAAAAATTGTTAAACTACAGCATCATTTCCATTTTTATGACGACTTTCTCTTCTCTCTTGCTCATTTTTCTTCATCAATTTCTCAATTATTGCTGGGGGCGTCAAATCTGCTGGGGGTCAGCAAGAATCTGCTGGGGGTCAATAAAAATCTGCTGGGGGTCAAAACCCCCCCCCCCAAACCCCCCACGTGCATGTATGCTCGTAACTAATCATTCCTCGCAGCGATTCTGCGGAATCTCACAAGATCCACGAAAAAATCATACAAAGCACAATATAATCATCAACAAGCCTGCCGTGTGTCACGTAAAGTTAACCTTGTTCTGATGGTGTGCTATATTTTGCGAATTAATATTGTATACATAAAATTCCTTACATCTGATGCAGACATGACCACTTTTGTAAAAATGTATGGTAAATCGATTTTTTTTAGCACGTCTGATGGAGATTTTATTTTTTCACTGGTCAACGTTCTTTGGACCCAAGAAACATTTGGATTTTTGTGGAATTGACCAGAAATCCTATTCGGTTCGATGGTACTCGTAGTAATCACATAACAAACATGCCAACACAGCACTTATTATCTATACAATGAAATGGAACGAACGGCATTCAAAACAACATATGAGCTTTCTTTTTGCGCCACTATAGAAAAAATTTAACCTATTCTGGAAATGTTCAAATTATTTTTTTCGCTTTCGCTGCTAATAGCTGCGGCGATAATCGCTCATTCATTGAGTGACGAAAATCAACGTCGAACTGACGAATGTAAGCAACGGGCTCGGGATCGAATCGCCCAAACCGACACGGTAAATTCAATTTGCTTGCGATTCCGAAATTGTTGTTACGAAAAGTGCCTACTTATTCGTGATCGTCTAAAAGGTTACGCTTCTAAATGTCAGGGCAGTTTTGGTGGCCGTGATAATTTTCAGTTCGTGACCGATCGAACTTTGTGCGAATGTCAATCATGATTGTGTGCGAGCAAGTATAAAATGAATTTTTTATATGGCGTATAAAATCTAATAAACAGTGTGCTGCCGGCCTCCATTACTGTAACGAGAAAATGCTTTCCTGAGGTGCCTGCAACCGAAACTCATTTCCACAGATATACATTTTTCGTTTTCGAAAAGTCTACAATTTGCGACAATCAATCAAAAAAATTCCTTGTTCAAACAATCTATCATTAATTTTCAAATGATCCTCGGAAAGCGAAAAATCCAAATAAATCCGTGAACAGGTGATAACCATACATGCACGTGGGGGGTTTGACCCCAGCAAACTTTGATTGACCCCCAGCAGATTATTGCTGACCCCCAGCAGATTTGACTACCCCAGGAATGATGGAGAAGATGAAGAAGGAAAATGAGCAACGGAGAAGAGAAAGTCGTCAAAGAAATGGGAATGATGCTGTAGTTTAACAATTTTTCTAAACAAAGAATACTTGAAGTCCAAAAAAGTCATTAAAACTTTAAAAAGTGCAGTCTAGGCAAATAATTTCACATATCTGGCTAATATAAAATGAAGAATATGCTGCTTGGATGTTAGAAGACCTATCTAAGATATTTTTTCGTTATCAAGAACGAAAAAATTTTTTGTATTCCACCCCCTGTCCTGACTGACCCCCAGCAGAATTTCTATGCTGTGCATGTATGGTGATAACTATGCATTGAAAATAAACACGTTCTTTCTTGAAGTTGAAGTCATTTAATACTACAGTCAATCTGAGAAAAATGGCGGTCGTATGTGCAAGTTGTCAATTGTTTACATGAATATTTTTTTATTTTCGAGGCATGGAATATAATACATACAAAAGCTTAACTGATTGTTATGTAGCTCATTCGGAAAGGACTGTTTGCCCCTGCAAAATTAATGCTTCTGTTGGTACAATTGCAATGCGTGAAGATTACTGTATTCGATCTCCCAGAGACGTCGCATACATGATTTCATACCATATCACAGTAATACGTAAAAACACCGATGTATTAAAAAATTGAAATAAAACAAAAAACCAACCGTTTTCTGAAATCTGTCTCCCCGTTCTAAAAATCAGTATGATAGTGAGACAGTTTCTGTGAAGGCGCCTAACGTTATGGTATACTCGGCCTTTTCCAGATCCAAACAGTAAACAACCTACTGTAGCAGTTGGAAAAAAAAGAAAATTTTGAAATATATTCAAATACAGATTTTTTTGGATATAGTTCATTTTTCGAATGACAGGGTATCGTTGAAAAGCTGCTCAGTCATCAACTCTTCCAAATGCAACATAAATTCAGCTTCGTCAAACCGCATTTACTCGTTTTTTCTATAACGAAGATGATCGAATTCCGGTGAAGTCTAAAAAATGATCATAAACATGGAATTACTGAATGAAATTTTTGAGCATAATTGAACTAATTGCCCACTTGGAGATCTTTTTTTGTGAATAACGACTGAATTACATCAACATTATGTCACACGTGAGATCAAACCTCAGATCTGTGAATTACATCTAACGCAGTATTTTCAACGTTTAAATTTTTGATGTTGATCCATACACCATTCATTTTGAAGCGATCGATGCAGTGAGTAAAGTATCGGCAAATGCAGCCTTTCTAATGATCAGGAAATCAATTTCCATAATATCGAACTGATTGAAAAGAGTGATAATCAAGGATTCTGTATCATGAAGGAAAAATTTATTGATTAGAGTCAATGAGCCTTCTATAATTTTGAACAAATGTTTGGCTGCTACCTAGCTGCCATCGAACCTTTCAGTAAATATCACCGTTTTTAAGAAATTTCAAGTAAATTTTAATGGGAACAAAATCAAGGAGGAATGTGAGTTGAGCGAAACGTGCAAGATTGCTTGCACCAGAAATTCTTTTCTTACACATTCAGCCCTTTTTTATCGATGGCAAAGTAAGACTCAAGTTGGAATAAAAAATTATGGATACGTAATCAAAAACGAATCGATATTTTCAAACCTTATCTTTGGTGCACACTTGTTCGAAACATCATCACCAAAAAAATCTTCATTCAAAGATACCATCTGCATCCATTGAGGACCTGAAATGACCTATTTTATTCGCAAATTCGTCATTTTAACTCTTATTCTGCTTCTTCTTGTCTCGAACATGGCCGTCCACTGCAATTACGATCCCGAAAACATACAAAGGACCATAGAATGCAAATTTCAAGCTCAAGCGAGCGGACAAAACGAGCAAATTTGCCAGAATTTCAAAGAATGCTGCCACAGAAAATGTTCACACTCTTTCGAATTTCGGGCTCGTTGCCGAACGACGTTGAACGAAAATGAACAATTTCAATACGACGATCAAACTACCTGCGAATGTCGTGATTGATGAGAAGAATGGAAAAGTATATAAAATAAAGAGAAAATCGTTTGTAGATGTTTATTAAAGCGAATTTTCATTCTATAAACTTTGAGATCGTTGATCTTAATGACCCTATGGGTATTCTGGTAATGAGTTGTTTCTTATTACTGTACATACGAGTAAAAAATTGCTACAAAAAGTATTCCTTAAGAAAGAATTCAGGACCACTCGTCTGTATCATTGTTCAACGAGCGATTTTTTGCGACATGTTTCCATTTGGGGCGGGAGTTTCTGTAGTCAATTCTTAATTTTACTTGAAACAATAGCACTGTTAAAATGAAAGAAATTTTTAGTCTCATCATCCTGACTGTTAGACTTGCAATGAACGATAAGTATTGAAAGTTCAAGTGTAAAAATCAGTCGACCATTGTTATATCCATAATATATGGTCTCGTCATCTCAATAGACAAGCGAGGGGTCAGATAATAAATATTTCCAACAGTAGTCTTTTCTATTGATTGGGTAGCAGATCCGCTACCTAGTGCATATTACCATAGTCAGATCCGTTACTACACAGCAAAAAATGTGAAAAAGGTTTTGCTATTGTTTTCATGAGGGTTTTCCGAAGACAAAACAATAAAGGAAAATGGAATACGGTAGGCGTTCTGCGTGGTAAAAAAATATTTTGTTTGCCACTTTTATGGTACCGCAAGAATGTTAAAAAACGTAATACTACAGAAAGTCGCTAATGAGTAAAAATACGTAATAAAATCATAAAAATGACCACGCAACCGCATTCTAAATGAGTGAAAAATATTTATTTACATAACAAAGTGACCACACAAGCACCTCGAGTGACAGAACAATCAGCCTAGGCGAACGTTTTTCATTCTTTACCTGTACCAATCCGGGTGATGAAAATATCGTTTTCGTTTTGTTTTTTAATTTTTTTCAAATACTTTTTTTAATTATTTTCAAATATTTTATCATTTTGAGTTCAAAAAAAACTATTGTTGAATGTACCTTCCGAGTAGACCAAGGACTGATTATTTTCAGCAAACGTGGGTCCGTGGCAATTATCCCATTTCTATAGAAAATTATCGGGATAACCCTAGGGTCTAGAACAACAAACCACTGCATCTCACCGGGATTCGTGACACGCATTTGGCAGAACACAATTTCTTGCATTTACTTCTGAAAATACGGGGCAAATTGAAAATTTCGAGTCGCATCGGTTGCAACCGCATATTTCCCAATTTTTAATGAATGAAATTTTTAATTTTCACGATACATGCACCATCTAATTGGTAAAAAAATTAAATGAGCCTAATAATTTGTAAACGTATACTTACATTCTTCCATAATGAAATCCTGCCTAAGTTATTCAACGCAAAAAGTAAATGTAACGTGTTACCTATATACTTACCTCATCAGAAAGTAGCGGATGTGCGCTAGGGGGCGAATCTGACTATGGTAGCGGATGTGCACTAGGTAGCGGTTGTGCTCTAGGTAGCGGATGTGCATTAGGTAGCGGATCTGGCACCGACCCTTTCTCTTGATAGTCTTCTATGTTATGACTTACAACTTTCATTTTTCCGAACTTGGGATTCCAGAGACACTGTTTCACACATTTTAAAAATTCTTTCTTCAAGGCTTCATAAAGACGCGTGATGCAGGCGGCATAGCAGCCGATTTATATGCTTTAAATTTTGTTTCAACTTTCAAAAACCTTCGACAACACTGAAACAGACTTTTTTGAAATTTAAACTCACGCCGAAAATTTGTCTTTGGCTATAACATGCTGGTGTAAAAAATTGAATTGTATAACCCAATGAAACTTTTCGTTTCAAATCGGAGCATCTGACCTGTTATCAGTACTTGTATGAAAAATATTCGGCAAAAACAAACAAACTTTATTAGCTTCTTCTCCCAATTGTGTTTTTTCACCACCGAGCTAAAGATATGAAAGTTCGATTTGTTTTTTTGCTTAATTTATTTTTTATTCAATTACTTGCAAAATCTTATGCTTCCGAAGACAAAAGTATAGAATGTCAAACCGAAACTGAATCGAAAATAGCTTCGTTTTCGATATCAAGTGCTTGCCTCGGTTATCGAGATTGTTGTCATAAAACGTGCCGACGAGCTGGTTCGAGCGTCAAACGTGTGAAATGCTCGGCCAAAATTGATTCGGACCGCAAAGTGGCGTTCAACAACCAAGAAACTGTGTGTGAATGTTTCTGATATTTTGGCCAATAGGATGAAAAATGCATCGTTTTCGTAATTCAAACTTTTTTTACTGTAGAATAGTGCCGTTCTGTAGAATCTTCTAATCATCGTCGAATACTGCGTGTTCAGGTCTTCAGAGAAATATGGTGTAGTAAAAAAGAGTCATTTTTTAATGTAAATCAGATAAAAATAGTTAATCAGTGTGCGGTTATTTTCATTTTGCAGATTATGTTTTGTAATAACGCACTTGTACCAACTACAGTCGAGTTACTATTATTCAGCAGTTGCATGAAAACCCAAAAACAAATTGAATTTGATATAAAAATTTCACTGAGTAGAAAAATTTACATTGCATATTGCAAAAACGATTGACTTTTTCATGACAACGATGAGGCCAGAATCATAAGAACATTATGACCTTATCCACTTTCAATTCGGATAGATCTGTGTCGACATCTATATATTATGTTTATAAAATAAATAACATATAATATATGTTTATATTATATTAAGTTTATAAAATATAATAAAAATATAATTGAAAAGTAATGAAATTTGTGATCAACAAAATCGCTTGCAAAAAATTCTTACATACATTAGAATTTTTGTAAAAATATTAAATAGTATTTGCTTTTCATTTTTATTCTATGGAAGTGTAGGATTTGCCATGCTAATTATTTAGTTTTCTTTTCTTCTGCATTAATGTTTTGCATAACTGTGCCACTATAAAACGGTCTGTTTGCATGTTTTTTGGTAGTTCGTTTTGGTTTTTATTGGCAGTCCGTCCTGTTTTCGCTATTGCGCTCGTCAATAAAGTGCTTGACCAGCGGTTCTACTGTCAACTGGATGATTTACCACTGCTTGAGGATAGTGACTAGGCAGAAGTCTATTCTTGGCATAGCACACTATCTCGTGCTTATGCTGGGTTAGCTGCAGATAACACAACGTGGTGTCTCCGTGCTGCTGTGTTTTTGAACTGGACCGACGTCTGCAAGCTGTGCGCACAGCAGGGTTTCTCGTGTGTTCTACTCTTTGACTTTTTAGTGTTCTTCTTTCACTTCTTTTACAGAAGCATTTCAAGAGAATCTGACTATAAATGTCCTAGTCAAGATATTTTGACGATTTGTGATTTAGTTTTTTCTTAGCTGTTTGTAGACGAAAAACATCGGTTACATTAACAAGCTTACTATTTTTTCCTCCGTTTCAAACTAACCTTCATTCGTTCCTGCGTCAGCCATACTTCAAAATAAATTGTAGTATTTGAACCAATATTGGAAATTTACATTTTTAATATTACTGATTTTATAAGTCAGATGTCAGTTACCGTTTTTTCCAATCTATATATTATAGTGTCAAACAGAGAAAGAGAAAGAGAAATCCCCAAGTGTAAAATCTTTCCTGAAATTCGAAATTGACCCAAGTGTCAAAACAACGATAGCTATAGTCCATTTACTAGAGAAAAGATAAGTTCAATTTGACACACAGTTTTTATAAAGCGAACAACTTTATGCTGTATAAAAAGTAAAAGTTTCATAAATAACAATTTGGTTTTTTCATTTTTGATTTGGATAACTGATGATCTGATGTATTTGACTAGTAAGATTGCTGAAGTAAATTCTTGGAAGCCAGATTGTTGAAGTCCTGACGACTTAATGGATTTGACTAGATTGTTGAAGTAAGTAATCAGTCGGTCTGTCGCTGATGGACGAGCTTATTGATAACAGTAATGAGCGTACTATTTTTTCGAATCGAACTAATTTTCAACGTTTCCCTGCGTCTGCCGTTTCAAAATTAATGGACTGTGTATAATAAAAAACAGAAACAGGAAACAAGTCGCACTTTATCGATCATATAATTTGCCAATGAAGTTCGCCCAGGTAAGCGATTGCTAATTTTACGGTTTTCTGCATCATTTTCTTATAATACTAGGATCTTATGTCCCTACACAACTAACCCTTACTATTTCTTGAGTAAAAAACTAGTAAGGCTTAGTTAAATCCTACAGTAGAGAAATCAAAAAACTAAAGATGATAAGTAAGTAAGAATGAAGAAAAAGTCACAAAGGAGGAGGGGAAATAAAGGATGTCGAACTGTACAAGAAACATACGGTATGACTACGCTTATTTAAAATGACAATTTGTAACGTACTGCTTCATGGCGGGCAGAGAAGAAAAAGGTTGATGACAAGAGAGATAAAATTTAAGAAAGCAGAGAAAAAAGATGAAAACGTCAAAATATGCATAAATAAAAACATCAGCTACACGTAGAGAAACGAAAGAAAAACATACGAGACATAAGATAAAGAAGCAAATCGCCCAGTCGGGAATTCGCTCCTTCGAGAATGCGCTCACTTGGGAATCTCTCATCATAAGAAATCGCTCACTTGGGAATCGTTTATGAGAATACCCCGTCATGGAGTAGTTTGGCGTTTTTCTACAGTATAGAGTTTTCCATTTCATGGCAATTGCATATAAAATTGTGCCTACTTTTCGGCTGTTGCTGTGTCTCTATCTCTCTTAAGTAAATGGACACATACTATGTGTGATTAAGTGCTGTTCAAATTTTCAGTTTACCATACATATTTTTCTTGAAACACTGGTAATAGATGGAAAGCTAAAGTACTATTGCATATTTTTTTATTGCACAAAAACCATACAAATTTGTATCAAACAAAAAATTGAAACGTTTGGTTCAGAATCATTTCCACCCAAAAATCGAATTTTCCCTATAAGGTCCCAAGACGGATTTATGATTAACAAATCGTGGGGGAAGCTTAAGGTAAACCATTTTAAATAATGTCTTTGAATACAAGTGGGACCAAACAACCGTCTTGGTGAGCACACACCGATGGACAGTCGAGGCTCGGGTCTCTTTTTTCTTTTCGGACTGCTTCGGAAAATTCTCATGAATGTTAGACCCCATTTACTTCCATATAGATCTCTCTCAAATTATGTTAAAGGACAGTCAAACTTCGGATATCTTCACACAAAACTCGTTTTACGCAGAAACAATAAATAACACCGGCTAATAAATTGCATAACATGTACAAACGAAAAGCACACATAGGATATAATTGCAACACTATTGTCGCTTTTCCGGACAACAAATATAATAATGGCGTCACGCAAAAACATCCCATATAAAGCGTACTATATTTAAAAGTGAAATGAAACATTCGACTCTCATTTTACAAAAATGTCATTTCTCTTAAGTTCGATGTAAACGACAAATGTCATCCTATCGTCTGTTTTTTATAAAATGCTTCAAAATAAAAAATGACGAAAATCTCTTACAAAGAGATTCTGCACTCACCAACATTAGAATTTCTTGCTCAAAAACTTTTTGAGAACTGGTTGAGTTTTGTCACAAATTTTCAGTTTTATACGATGTTTCGTTTGTCAGAAAATACAACAAAATATCAAAACAGTATTTGCTTTCCGAATTCATTATTTTGACGCATTCTAAGAAAAACAGAGTATAAAAATAAATTCTAGGGACATACTGAGGTTCACTTCGATACGCTATTCTCTCCGTTTGCGGTGATTTTCGCGTCGGTCCAATCTGGAATTTCTGGTTTCGTTTTGAATTGTTCTCTAGTTATTGAACGATGTGGTAAAATTTCTAATCCACCGAAAATGCTACCTAAAAATTGATTACAAAATCGAGTATAGTAACACGGCACAGCATAAAATTAACCATAATAGCATTAGCTGGAACCTAAAACTCACATTAAAATCTAGAACGTTGCAAAGTTCGATGTGAACCAAATTCTAAGGGACAACTGAATCTCCGATTTTAGTTTTTCGCTCTTTGTATTTTATTTTTTAATATTTTAGATACAAGTTTCAAGACGTTTTTCTTCAGCTAAGAACCAAATTTTATCTGGTGAAGATCAAATTGTGATTCTCATTCTGAATTTTCATTTGATTCATTATCAAGAAAAGATTGAAAAATTCTTGATTACTCATTCTATGAATGTCCCTTCATAGAAAATACAAGTGCGAAGACTTAGGAAAAGAAAAAATAAGAAAAATGTCAATTTTGATATGATCAAAAGATAATAAATCTGACGGTATTTTCTTGAGTCTATAATAAATTTCAAACCCAAATAAAAAAACTACATACTTCAGATCTTTCATGATTTTTGAATAGAATAACCATCAAATATCGCTTTTCCTGTTTACCTCCTAACCAAGACATGCAATTGGCCTTGATCGGTAGCGGGAAAAATTTCACTTCTTCGACCGACGGTAAACTTTTGTGGTAAATTTCGCGTTCGTCTTTTAACAAATCTAATAAATCGCGTTTTAAACGATCCATGAAACCAGGACACATCGTCGTGCCGCCAACGACGTGGATACGCGATAGGAAATAACGCCGTAGATCGATGGGACACTTGAATTTTTTGAAAATGTTAAATGGACGCGTGGTTTTATAAAGCGTTTGACTAAAAGTACTATATTAGGATAATGTGAAAGGATATAAGCGTGAAAATCACGCTTGTAGTACGAATCTGAATATAATCTGCGATTATCGAAAGCTATAGCATGATAGATAGAGAGCATAACGTGCGCTTTTGAAGAGCCCATGTTAAAATTAGAATGCTTATTTAGATCAGAACCTGCATAACTATTTTAATTGAATATAATCAGAATTCAAAAGCATTTGTTGATGAAAAATTCTAAAATCACGAGTCTCTAAATTATGCTAAAAACTGCTCGCAATCAAACAATTAAGCGATAGCACCAATGAGAAAGAAGATTCACTATTGAATTTATCCAGTTCTAATTTGTAATGGATTATTTCTATATGATATTTGAATTCTTGATTATAATCCGATATTAATTAAAGTTGATACATCTGTAGCAGCAAAGAATAGACAGTTTTCTGTGAGAGTGACGCATTGCGGCCGCAATTTGCTAAGCTGAGGATAAACTATACATAAATTAGGTAATCTAACTTGAAAAGCACCAAGTGTAACATACTTTGAGAATTGAATCGAGAATTAATTGAGGTATAGATTTGTCGTCAACCTCTCTTATGAATAAAGTTTCGTTGATCGATTCTCTTATAAAGCCATCAACGTGCAGAATGCCCGACTCGTTCAAAGGATATTTTATGTCCGGCGGAGGTTGTTCGACCTGAAACTCAAGAAGTTAGCGTAGCGCGAAATCAGTTGCTCTTATACAAGCAGACTCAGTGTTGCGGATCATTCATGACAAATAGACACAATTTCAGGATCATTTCGAAAAAATATAATGAAGGTTTTGTCGCGAGGGGGGAAACTTCCCAAAAAGTTTAATCGAATAGGCTGTTTTCGACGCCTTTTTTAGTAGTCCGAGGAAAAAAAGTACTCTTACGTTAGAAATGTCTTTTAGCGAAAAACATCAAAAAGTTCTATTTTCGACGCTTCGCTACGATTACACTCTGTGGTACTTTTTAAGTAAAAATTATTAATTTTGAACTACATGTTATTTCCAGTTTTAAGGCGAAAAATACTTTGCACAGTGCTTTCTGCTTCCACTCAAAATCAGAAAATCGAGTAACCCTCTCCCTGAAAGGAACTTCTATCCTCATGCTCATTTAGTTGGAGCTTTTACAGGTTTTGTCCAGCTTTAATGTCAAGATTACCCTAGTTAGAACTGAAGTCAAGCAACTGGGTCTAGACAGCTAGAAAAACAAGACTATTACGTACGACGCTGCAGGTTTGAATTTCACAATCATACTTACATTTATTTTGTCAACAGCCAATATTTCATTTATTAAACTAAAACTGCATATTTTTAATCTATTGTCGTATGAAAAAGATTTATCAACCTTGAACCAGGTGATATTTTCACTCACTTTGCCCAAAATCTCGCTTTTGAGCGGTACTTTCCCATTAAACAAAGTCGCCTGAATCTTTTTCGCTCTTTCTAAAGTCGTTACGAAAGACGTCCTAACTTTTACATTTTCCAATAGCTCCTGGTTTAGAATTTCGGCTGAATGATTTGACGACAATGGTTTCAACTCTCCATTGGAATCTTCTACTTTAGAAAACTTCATCAGAAAACTTCTTAGCGATCTAAAACATTGTAAAACAATGAAAGATGCTTTAGTCAATGGAAAGAGGCATTCTTTACGCAACTCTAAAATTCGGTATTGACCTACGGGAGACGCTTGCCAACAGTTTAGCATCGGAATACCCTCATAGATCTGAAACAAAATTGATAATGACGATAAATTCACGAGAAATGGGAGCCAAACAATATTGAACAGTTTCTCCTTCTAAAATGAGAAAATTAAGCTTTCCTAACGAAAATATTAATGGGTATTTGCATTTCAGGGCAAAATGTTCAAAATATTTGGGACAATTTTCAAAATCACAAAAATTAGTAAACGCTTACAGGTAGAACCAATGTTTCCCTGAAGCCAACATCTACAACCAAAGCTCCTTGGGTTCCGAGTGGAAAACACGCGGCCAAGTGAGACGGCAGGAACACAATCGATGGAACCTGAAAATTTACATAGTTCTACAAAATTGTTGAAAACATGCGCTTGAAAATATTTTTTTGCAATAATAAATCAAATAGATTTTTTGAAATTTCGCCTTGAAAACATACCTCAAAATGCATGAATAAAACATCGGCTAGTAAATTACGAAAATCTGACGGCGAAAGAACGCTTTCCAGTAATACAACGCGTCTTTCCTTTGGATTGACCAGCAGTTTCCTAGAAAAGAAACAAATTCCGGATAAGAAAAAAAATTGAATATTGTTTAGCTATGCAACTTGTAGTAGATTTGGAATAAAAATTTAACGAGTACGTCATATTGTTCGGATTTCACGCAATTATAATCGACCACTTTGCGCGTCGATTTAGTTTTCCAGTCGTAAATTTCACTCGGAAGAATGAATCGTGGGCAAGGCTCGGTTGCGAGACCACATCTAAACAATTTTAAAAGCTCGAATCAAATTTATTTAACGCGACGATCCGAATTTGCAGCCAACGAATGACGAACAGAATCAACAAATTTTAATATGTACTGCTTGATCAGAAATGAATATCTTAGGAAGAAAATGACATAAACTGAAACCATGAGTAGGCTGCCAAACTATTCATCTGTGTTAAGATATTTATAAAAAAGTATACTAGAATACAAAAATTTCATATTTTTTAACAGGAGCAAATTCGAATCATTCATTTCCAGGCACGCCTCTGGAAAGTAACCTAACAAAAACCTAAGATGCGCGTACATTGTCTTATTTTTTCTAGAAAAGTACGACATTGATCAATTGAACTCCTACCCTGAGATGCGGTATCGGGAAGAGTACAAGAAGCATCAGAACTGCTGAAAATGAACGGTGTAAGCAATTGAATGAATGAGTACGAGGAGAGGATCGCAGAGTACTGGGAAAGGAGACCATATCACAGCATATGCATGTGCTCAAGCTATGTCAAGAGTAAGCAGTTCATCAAAAGTCGAGTAATTAATGAAACAAGACATTTCACAAACAGCAGGAATTCGACTTTGCCTAAGTACTGAACAACACTATTCGAATGATGATATGCTTACTGTCTAGTGATATTTAAACTTCAACAACACGAAAATATAGCAAAAGGAAATAAACTTCACAGTCTAATTACTTTGTATAAGCTGTGCCAATATCTAAAATTACGGCATGACGATCGGCAACGACACCAACGCCTTCATAAAGTGGCATTGCAAAGGCCTAGATGAGAGAATCAATTAAAAGGCGCAACGTCAGTCATATTCGACAACATCAACATGCGGTTTTTTTGCGAACATATAAGAAACAAATTTCGGGTTGTGCAACTTGGGGAACCCCTCAGGATTTTGGATAAAAGAGTACCCTAAGGTCTTGCAGTTAGGGTAAGGCATACATGTAATTGGGGGGGGAAGTGCTATGGGAACCCCCCCCCAGAAATCGTCGACCATATGGCTAGCCATTGGGCGACCCCCCCCCCCAGGATTTTCCAATCCTATGGCTAGCCATATGGTAGCCCTAGGGACCCCCATAGTTTTAGTCGGAAAAATACTGAAAAATGTCATTTTTTCCATGAAAAATGTCAATTTTTGAACAAAAATGGTCAAAAACATCAATTTTCTCGGCGCTTCGCGCCATAAGTACATATTTTATCATTTTTTAGACAAAAATTACTACTTTTTAAACCGTTTTTCGGACATTTTTCATGGAAAAAATCGAATTTTTTTTCCTTCAGGGACCCCTCCCCCCGAAATTTTGGGAATTGCTGACCCCCGGCCCCAAAAAAGTGCTCCGACCCCCCCCCTCGGAGCTCCGTTACATGTATGGGGTAAGGGGTTTGTGGCAGTGGGACTATACGTATTATTTTTGACCTAATAAATTATTATTATTATAATTATTATATTCACATTGATAATTGATTCCATGACCTTGCATGAAATGCAGCACAAAGAAAATGGTCGGTAATTTTCAACCAATCTTTTTGGAAAATTGGAACAATAAGTGCTTTACGCCAAAAAATCGGGTATTTCTTCAGTCTTGTAGGAGACTTCAAAGAGACAACAGCTCACAGAGAACGAAGTGAAGTTTCCAATAAAAGAACGCACAAAAATTGTCTGGACCCAGTGATAACGCTGGTTTGAGAATTATAGCGCTGAAAGGGCAGTGAGGAAATCAAAACTATACGAGAAATTAAGTTCAAATTTTTTATCAGAAGTAAGGTTAGGCTCAGGAATATTTTCTGGTTCGGTAAGAATTGAGGAAAAATAATCTTTCAGCAAGTCAGCTTTATCAACAGGATTAATGACATTATGTCTCTATATTTAAGATCAGGAATAGCCGTAGATGCAGAAAGCAGCTTCAAGAAGCATTTGGCAGGCAACCTATCGACAGGATGATATGAAATATTTAGCCGTGTAAAAACTACAGAAAAAGTAAAATTAAGGTTCAAACGGGGAAAAAATACAACTTAGCGGGAATCAAATGTTAATAGAAACTGGTTTCATAGAAACTTGGGACGTTGACCATGATAGTTCAGAAGTTTTAGTTCAAAAAATTGTGAAGTTCATTCACTTTGATCAACAGCCCATAACCGTTGCAGAAAATAAGGTTTTTTGTAGTTATTGAAACACGTTTCACCAAAATTCAATGTAATCTGTGGAAGAAAACCTCAGGCACCGGCCGGTGCCAGACACCATGGTACCGGCGCCGGTGCCTGGGACATCCCTTAGTTCAAGTATGTTTTTAGACGAATTTCTTTGTTCCATTGGAACAAATTTTTTGACCCTTTGTGCCAATTGGCACAAATGTCCGTTCACAAGAAAAATACCGATGTAAGGTTGACCAGTTAAAAAGTTAACGCCAATTGGCACAACGTTCAAAACTATTTGTGCCAATACGAACGTGGCCAAAGCTAAAAACGGTAGGATTCAGTGTTTTTTTTGTGCCAAAACATGGTTTTTGTCACAAAAAAATTTTGAGCATTTGTGCCAATTGGCACAAAATTTTTAGCTGGTCAAACATTAAATTTCCTTGATATTTAGACGTTTTAGGGGCTGAAAATGCAAAAAATTTCCGGCGCTTCGCGCCGAGTCAATGAATAAATATATTTCCAGGCCCGTATTTAGAGGGAGGAAAGGGTGGAATTCCCCCCTCAATTTAAAAAAAAAAAAAATTTTCAGCAATATCATTGTACTTAAACATCACAATTCCCAAATTAAATTATTATATTTACATACTTTTCGTCAAACATAGAATTTAGCCACTAATTCAAGCACACATAACTAACTGAAAATAAATCGTCTTTAAATGACTTATTCTCTTTTTATTCAGTAAATTCTAAAAAAATGTTGGAAAATTCCCCCTTTTTTGAAAATCCTGGATACGGCTATGAATATTTACTACTCATATTTAACCTGAACGCGAACGATTTCTCTTCGAAATGTGTAGTATCGTTGCACCAAACTTTATAGGCTGTCAATGACTGATGAATGAAAAAAAATTCTGAATATTCTCTGTTCATTCAGTCGGATTCGGATTTAAAACCGAAATTCTTACTTTTTCTGCTTGATTGATTTAAATAGAAAAATTGATATCGTTGGTAATGGTACAATGTTTCGACCAAAAATTTGGACAATGTTTGCCTTTATTTTCTTTAGCCTTTATATTGTTGTTAAATATACATACTTTAGATATTCGTAGTCGAAAATTGAATCAATCAAATTGAACTTCCTGAAAAATTCTTGAGTTATTCAACTTGGCTCAGCATTTCATTTCTTTTTCGCTCGTCGTGAATTTTTTCCCGTAGTTTTTTCGTATCTCACTGACATGGCAAGCTGACAAATAAGTGTTGGGCACACCGTTTTTTTCCTCAAATGGGGTCTTTCGAGGAAAAAAATTGCGAAATGAGGAACAATCCAAAATTTTTACGGCGCTTCGCGCCGGAATTTCAAACAAATTAACTTCATCAGTTTGATTTTAATTTATTTTCCAGCGTTTTAGAAAGTGAAAATCCAAAATTTTTTCCGGCGCACAGCGCCGCACCAAAAAATTAGATGATTCTAATCGGAACCACAGAAATGTTAATAGCGGATAAATTCCTAAGAACTCTATCGTTAAGATGCTTTACCCGCTTCTGTAGAACACCAATATATTCTTCATGAGCTCATTTTGACTAAACCAGAATTCTCTCAATTTTTTTAAGCTAATAAAATGCATAAAAAAGCATCCGTAGCCACATTATAAACGTTTTTGAAAATGAGGAAAATTTTTGGAGAATGAGGGAAAAAATTTTGGGCGCGGTTCTCATGTGGAAAAAATTGTCAAGGAAAAAAACGGTGGCTGGGCCACCGTTTTTGTTCCTCAAATGGGGTCTTTTGAGGAAAAAAATTTCGAAATGAGGAAAAAAATTTTGGGTATGGTTCTCATTGTGGAAAAAATTTTGGGGAATTCAAAACTGAAAAAATGCGTTTTGGTGGACTTAAAAGGGTCGAAATCTAAAAATTTTCCGGCGCTTCGCGCCGGTCATGGGATAATCTTAACTGTTTTCAATCAGGCGCGGCCGTTAGCATATCTACTTCAACTTACTAATTAATACTTCACAGTTTCTACCAATCAAGTTAGCTCGTTTCATTTTCTAATCGTTAGCAGTCAATTATATCGCCAAAAATTGAGATTTCTCATCAATTCTCTCAATTTTTTCTCTCGATACTTGAAATTTTTTCAACGTTTGCAACCTGAATTTTTGCGTTTATTGAAGATGGAAATTGTAGACATTATTCTTAACTGCGATTTTAGAACTTCTGCTCATGAATATCTGTTGGAGAGATTTATTTTCCGGTGTTTTAGAATATATACCGTCAACCGGGGCTATTCCGGACAAACTTTTGTTTTGATGCTTAATGTCATTTTTTTAGGGAAATATGGTCTTTTATTGCGTTTTTGTTCTTGTGTTACATAATATGACCATTTGGCGATAATACTGTGTTCAAAATTAGTTTTAACCATCATTTGATTTCTTACTGTAACGTATATACAAATTGTTGCATTTTTCAAAAATTTTCAGGGGTAGCAAACTTTTTCTAGTACTGAACTCTGGTTTGAGTCACAAATTTCAAATTTTGTTTTAAGATAGTTAAATATCTATATTAATTCGTCGTATAATCAATTTTGCTGAATATTGTGCCCGTCGGAAATTCTGACAGTTGAAAGGTAAAAATAAGATTTTTTGAAAATCACGGGGCTATTCCGGACACTCTGTCCGGAATAGCCCCGTCTATTTTCATAGTATATTTTTGCATTTTTAAGACCATGCCACGCACTTATACACCGAAAAATGTCAAATCGGCGTATTCGGCTGATGATATACGTCGTGCTGTGGCAAATGTTAAAGAAGGAATGATTCCATCGGTCGTGCCTTGATTATCATTGATATTGATCTGATTTGATTCGTATTTTGTTTGCTCAATTTTTTAAAAACCATCAAAGTGTCCGGTTTAACCCCCACTAAGTGTTATTTGCGTACACAGAGCGTTTAACATGCATTTTTCAGTCAAAATAACCCACTGTCCGGAATAACCCCTAATACCGGGTAAATCCGGACACCGAGGTTTTTTTAAAAAAAAAAAGCATGAATGTACTGTAGGTAAATTCATGCTTTTTGGTGTACGTCTAAATTGAGCAGGGACCAGAATTTAAAAAAAAAATCGAGTCTGTAGTCCTCATCTTCGCTGAGATACATCACTTCAAAGTTCAAAAGTGTCCGGAATAGCCCTAAACTCGAAAATTTTCAAATTCCGCGTAGCGCCGGAATTTGAAACAAGTTACAGTTCATCAGTTTGATTTTAATTTATTTCTCAACGTTGTGAAGGTTCATTCTCCAGAGCTTTAGAAAGTGAAAATCCAAAAATTTTTCTGGTGCTACGCGCCGGACCGAAAACTAAATAAAATTAGATGATTCTAATCGGAACCACAGAAATGTTAATAGCGGATTTAGTCCTGAGAACTCTATCGTTAACATGCTCCACCCGTTCCTGTAGAACACCAATATATTCTTCGTGAGCTCATTTTAACTAACATAACCAGAATTTTCTCAATTTTTCTCCTCATTTTTGCAGGTTTCTGACTCCAAATACAACAAAATGCTTGGATTTGGATATGCTCCTAAAATGCATAAAAAATCATCCGTAGCCACATTATAAACGTTTTTAAAAATGAGGAAAATTTAGGGAAAATGAGAAAAAAATTTTGGGTCCGGTTCTCATGTAGAAAGAATCGGAGTTTTTACGGATGACGGTGGCCACGCCGTAATGTCTCTGACGCCGGTTTTTGGGGCTTTTCATGATGAAGGGAAGAAAGAACAAGCGAAATTATGCATGGGAAAAGCGCCAAAGCGAAGTTATGGGAAAAAATTTGAATAATTATTATGCAGTCTCAAAATTAGAGAGAATTCCTTTAAGACCCTTGGTACTATTTTAACTAAACAACTTCATTCGGAAGAGCCTCAACAGCGCTGCGCCCCTCGGGCGCAGCTGCTGTACCCTAAGCCTAAGCCTAAAGAAAATTTTAAAGGAAAAATTAATGTCTACTCGCTAGTCATGGCAGTGGCCACCCATACGGCAGTGTCACACTGCGTAATAATTATCCAAATTTTTTCCCATAACTTCGCTTTGGCGCTTTTCACATGCATAATTTCGCTTGTTCTCTCTTCCCTTCACTATGAAAACCCCCAAAAACCGGCGTCAGAGGCATTTCGGCGTGGCCACCGTCATCCGTAATTTACCCAAAAAATCTTCGAAGAAAAAAAACGGTGGGCTGGGCACGATTTTTGCAAAAGATTAGTGCGTTAAAAAATTAACTTTTTATCGATGTTTTGGCCAGAACCTTTCCGCAGTTCTCTGGATGTTTCTAATAGAAAAATTTTTTTTGTGCTAGTGGCACAAATTTTTTGGCCTCTTGTGCCAAACGGTACAAATGTTCATACCTGTAAGACCTCCGACCAGTTGGGGGGGGGGGGGGGGGGTGGGGTAAATCCGAAATTTTGGGGGGGGGGGTAGGAAAAAGTCGAAATTTTTCCCAAAAAAGGCCAAAAAACATACACTTTTTGGCAAATTTTTTTAATTTTTTCCCAACTGGGAGGGGGAATGATTTTGGGTACTGGGTTGGCCAAGTTGGGGGGCCTCCCCCCCAAGTACAGGTATGCAAATGTTCGTGCGCAAAAAAACGCTGGTTGGATGGATTTACTCTTTTGTTCTATCGATTATCATACAGTAAATAGAGAATGTAACGCGAAAGTTTGCAACCAGGCAAAACTGGTAGATCGTACTGCATCAGTAGCATAAAATCAGATCGGCTGTTGCAGCTATAAAAAATGCTACAAACAGTAGTAATTATCAGCAGCGGAAATAAATATGTAAATAAGTTAGAGAAGGGCTCAGTATAATAAGAAAAACTAAATATATAGATAGCGCTGAATACAACGCCCACGGCAAAGACGTAGAAAACGGAATAAAAGTTCTTTGACTTTATTTCAACGCGACAACCGATGTTATATTCAAACCATTAGATGACAAGAGTATTTCCGGTCCGCCACCGTAACATCCGACGAAAAAATGCCACATATCACCGCTAATTTTCAAATAATTTGCACCTAAAATGTGAAGATTGTGATTATAAAAATAAAATACCAGGGTTGCAAAAAGCGAAGCGCCGAGTCTGTTTCGTTTTAATCGCATGCAACTAAAAACTAACGAAAATAACTGCTGTTTTCAAAATCGTTTTTACTGTATGATTTTTAGACAAGAGTTTGTGAAGCGTCATTTGTGTACACTTTCAGTTTCATGTGCTGCGCCGCTTAGCGAGAAAAATAAAAAGTAAAATACAGTATTTAGCTTGAACAAGCATTCCGAGAAAAAAACTAACTGCAGATATGAGGTAAGCAAGACGTGAAAATTTGACCAAAATTGTGGAAATGAGGCAATTTTCTTCCTACAGACTCTCCCGATTGTTTTCAAGATTTGGTTACACCAACATTACGGAATAATCGATGCAACCGCATCTATTGCTAGCATTTTTAAGTTTACCTGCTATTAGCCGGTAAGGTTCTGATTTATCCGATCGCTTTGCTATCAGTTCATTGTTCCGTATTGGTCCGGGAGGCTCTTAAAATATTCGAAGAGTAAATTTAAATTTTTTTTTCGAACGGATAATCGGAGAAACGCAAGCTTTATGCACACTAGTTTTAATTAAGGGCTTGCTGACTTCTGTAAGACTACTACAAATTATTTTTTCTTTGAAATTTCACAAGAATTGATATCTTGAAGCTTATAATTTTTAGTAACTGAACTCCTTCGCCATTGATTGATAATCCTAGGATTATTTAGGAGCACGAGCCTAGAATTTATAAGGTCATGAGAAAATCGTAGCCTTTCATTTCAAAGCATCATCGATTAATATACAACAAGCAACAAGCCAATAGTGTATAGTTTCAAGAATGATGCACATAAATTCTGAATTCTATAATTTTACCTTCTTCACGCTCATTGATAAAATCGTCCCATTGACGGAACCACTTAGTGTTTAAACAATAATTACTGTAGTCGGCCGGGTTCATAATGGCGCGTAATTGTTTTTGCAAACGAGTGAATGTTTCCAGTTCCAATTGCCTTTTGACTAATACGCGTTTTCTGTGTTGTTGGCATTCGAAACAATGACGCAACTCGAGACAAACAGGGCCACCACCGAATCTAAAAACTATATGTAATACAAGCCGAAATGTGCACCGCAAGCTTTGTTGTCCCAATAAATAATACAAGTTTGTAAGGTCAAAACCAGATGCAAAATTATAGCTCTTGTCATAAAGCATTTTCAAACAGTTCATTTTTCTTCTTCACGACTTTATAATAACTAGTGAAATATTAAGGAAAAGCAGAAATTCCAACTTTTTCAGCATTCTGTTTCAATACTAAAATATAAATTTAAACTAAAGATTCGGCTAACACAACCAGTCATCACTACTTCTTTATATATTTGTCAAGCTTTATCATAAAAATCCACAACGGGGCAGAAATCATTGATAGATTACGATAAAACCAAACTCCACAGAATTTCTTACTCAGTATACAACAAATGCCAAATTTTTTCCGGAACTTCGCAATATAATTCGGGTAGTGTTTCAGCTTTCGACGGAGCGATCCCTGAAATGCATGGTAAAAGCCTTAGAGAGTCATAAATAGGAGTGTGTATTGCAAACATTTCTATGCAGAACGATTGAAAAAAGAAAAGCCAAAAAATATGAACGTATCACAATCTAATCACTTTTGAATCTAAACTACGACTAGATTTTAATTGTATTTTCTCAGCTCAAATGAACGTACATCCGTGAGGGCACAGAAAATCGAAATTCGTAATTGGACCGGGTTCGGCGAAAGTATTGAACCTATGGATCCATTCTCGACTGACATAGAAGTGCGTACTGTTCGGCTACAAAGTCAGCAGCAAAGTTTAAAGTCAATGGACTAATGAATTAATTTTCTTTAACCTTTGTAAGGCGATCGAGTTGTTCAATTTCGACGCGTAATCGATCAGTAGTATCGGAACGTTTCCGATAGAAAAGAACGTAAGCTTCGGCATTTCGAACGGTGAATTCGTCGACTTCGGTCGCAAACTGATCGTCAAACTCGTACCAACGAAAATTATTTGGATTTTGGCAATAAGCCGTATAATGACCTCCTGTAAGGGAAATCGAATGATAAAAAAACGAAATGAGCAGAAGCTGTGCGAGCAAGGAACGCTAACTTAACAAAATATCCGGAGAGTCAACACCAGAAAAATGCTGTAAATATTGTGAATAGCCCAAAGTGGATCATCAGTATATTTTTTTAGCATCGAACTAATGAGAAATTGAAAATTTTTTAAAACTGTCGAATACCTCTACGAGACTGTAGACATACAATTTACCATCGAAACTTCCACGATGACAAATTACGCCTGTTAAATCGTACGTTTGAACTTCGTCTTTCGAATCTTAGAGTAAAGAAATCAGATTATTTGCGAAACTTGCATAAAGTACTTCTGAAAGTTATTCAACTTACGCTTATGAACAAACGGACTAAGATTCAAATTTTCGAGCGGGAATTCTACGCGGGTGTTAATTTTTGAGCTGTAACTCGTTTCGTGGCGAAAACGTTTCAAATGAATACACAAAACCTGATAAATGAGGCACGTTAGAAGCTACTTGATAATGAAAAGTTAGCATAAAAAATCTATATACAGCTAGTTGAGGAAACTTTCGAAACGCATTGCGCCAAAAAACTGTACAGGAGCACTTTCACCTAAAATTACGTCTGCATTACTTTGTAAATATTTCATCCAGAGAATATTAATAAAAATATTAGAAAAATTGTTGCGTAATATAGAATTTTGATGCCTCGATTTAATAACTGGCTTGTGTGACTAGCTTAGTGGTCTTTCGGTTCGAAAACAACATACATGCACTAACCTCTGGTAGAGACAGTAATGAACAATATTTGACGCCATTTCTGAGCCTGAAAAAAAGAAAACAGACAATCATCTAAATTTTTCTCAACTAATCACGCTAACCCAATTAGATCCACGTTTTAGAATCACGAAATTCGCTCTACAGAATAGAGCTCTGATGATTTTTAACAAGATGAAAACGACCGAAAGTTGAAGTCTTACTGAGTTTTTATGCATTTATTGTGGTGGAATTTGTTTTGTTAATCAGGTATTATAGTCGCAAAAAAATATGGGCCAGTGGCCAAAAAACCATCAAAAGCCGGTAAACAGTGACCACCTGTTTCTGAACTATGCAGCTCATAATGTATAGGGTGAGCCAAAAAAGGAAGATCGGTGCTGACTTTCATTACTTTCGAACGGATGGAGCTTTTTTGATGCGGATTGCTGCATTAGAATTATCTTTGTTATAAGGGCCAAATTTCTAGCATTTTTGGTTTTTGTACACTCCTAGCATTTTTGGTTTTTGTACATACAGACATTTAGTGGAAATAGTAATTTTTCAAAAAGTAAAAGTTGGCCTATTGTGAAAAAAGTTTTGTAAAGCTGCCAATTTTTGCTTGTTATTTGCCAAAAAATCAACGTTTAGTATTTTTGATTCTAGTCAGTCAATATTCGAGCAAACTGGTTGAAACTTTGCACACTAATGCCAGATGGCTTACCATCGACGGCAGCAAACCGCAATAAAAAAAGCTTCTCTCATCTGAAAGCTACGAAAGTCAGTACCGGTCGTCTTTTTTTGGCTTACCCTGTATAATGTGACACGGCAAGACCAGCGCGGCAAAAATTTTTCAGGGGAGAGTCAAAGACCGAAAATAGAATAAAAGGATAAAAAATTGAAGAAAATGATAATCGCTTTTTGTCTAAAAAAAGGAATTCCAGGGAGATGAATGAATTGACTTTTTCAAAATCCAGGCGATAGATACACTCCCAAGGAAGCGTTAATATTAAAACCTAGAGATGTACGGGATAAATTTTAATGGTGGGAGGCCCTAGAAAGAAAAATGTAGGGAGTGAGCGTGCGAAAGGTAAAGGTCTCCATGAAATACACACAAACGTGACTTTTCGGCCATTTTTTCAATGTTAACAAATTGATTTATAGGGATACTTGATCAATTATTCTGGGATATTTGAGGTTTTTAAGTCAAATGTGAGAGGGTTTACCCGTCCCCATCTTCCTCTATATATATACAATATACATGAATGGTTTACCCTACCTATTGCCCCAATAATCTATCTATATGAACAAGACCTTACTTTTTGCACCTATCGCAACTATACATATCATCGCCTTTCAATTCATCGGCCGAGAAAAACGCAGCTAAGCAATCTTCTAGGGTAATTTTAGGTCCATTGATCCAGCTTAAACATACAAAAGTCAATAACAAACTTTTCATATAGTTATAAATTATATAGAAAATTACCAAAAAATTTCTCAGTAAACATGTCTGACAAGGCTTTTTTGTTTGAAAAACGGGAGCCAAATGGCTCCTACGCCTAAATTTTTAGAGGCCAAATTGAAATATCGGGCTCCACAAATTTATAACTGAACAATATCGAAAAATGGGCTTGTAACACACTGCGGAACGTATATAATTAAATAATATAGATATTCAATCAGTTGATAAGTATTCAAAAAAATTACTGTTCAAAATTTTATTTTCAGCCAGTGTTTTCCGGTTACAGGCATCTTTATACATGAACAAAAATCGTTCAAGAAATCTTTGTGCAAAGAAATTTTTTTCAAGCGAAAAAAACGGTATTTCGTTTATTTTTTAACAAACATTTTTCCTAGATAGCACTTGAGTTCATCACCTTCTGGCACAAAGGTATAGGGTTTTGAAAATGCAGCTTCTGTTCTTATTCTTCTGTTGTTTCCTATATATTTCCGATGCTACGCGACGATTTTTTTTAAATTGTGACACTTTAATATGCTGGAAGATCAATTTGAGGATAACTTATTCAATAAACATAAGGTTCAAAAACATGTCCTTTTACAAATTAAAAAGTATGTTCATTAAATATGAGTTTGAAAAAATTCAAATTAAACTTGAGATTCATGGAAATCACCTCGATTATGATTATGAATTCAAACTCGGCTCCATATTTAAAATTATAGTTTGAAAAAGCTGGAAAAGTTGGGATTTTGACCCAGTGTTTTTTTTGCACTGTGCACAACTTTTTTTCAAATATTTTGCACCGTGCAAAAATATTTATCAAATGTGGAGAAAATATGGGTTTTCATAAAGAAAAGATGCATTTTGGTGCATTTCATTAGGTCCAAATTTAAAAATTTTCCGGCGCTTCGCGCCGGTTATAACATTAATAATCATTATTATTTATTCCCAAGGTCAGGCGCGGCTTTTAGCATGTCTACCTTCACTCATCACTAATTTTTAATAGTTTTCATCGTCTTAAACATATTATATCATGTTTAATTAGCGATCTTCAATATTATATATTTATATTTAATGAAGATCCGCATTTTTTCCTTCATACGTTTTTTGAGAAAGATCAACACCTCAACTTTCTAAACTTTTTCAAGCATTTGTTCCTTTCTTAACGTAAATTGGATTCAAAAGCTTCATGGAAGTATTTTTGGAAAATTTCCACGCATCTGACTCATAGCTTTTTAGACAAATTTATGAAAGGTTACGAACAAATTATTGGTTTTAAAATTTTTCAAATGATAAAATTTCTAGAAATTGAGATTTATGAACACAAAATTAAAATCTTATTTTTGAGATTTTTTTCCAAAAAATTTTTTACATGTGGAAAAAAAACTTGACTTCTTCATTTGTGGAAAAAAGTTCGTGGAAAAAATTGATATATTTATTTTTAGTACAAAAAAACTTTTTGGCGTACAAAACTTTTTTTGGTAATTTTTTTGCACCGCGCAAAACAGCTCGTGCAACAAGAAACACTGTTTTGACCTCTTAAACGCATCAAAATTAATCTTTTCCTTGTCGAACCCCATATTTTTTCCTTTTTCGAAGATTTTTTCCCCAGAAAGTTTAATTTGTAGAAAAACAGTGAACAGACAAATCCGAAAAACTATAGAATAAAAATCGGCGCCAAGCGCCGAAAAATTTTCTACGTTTCATGATTTTAGAGCCTCTAAAACACTTGGTGTAAATCTATAACTGAACAAAAATAACTATATTCCACTAAAACATAAATGAATAAGTCAAAATTTTAGGAGCCGAAATGGCTCCTAGACCTAAACTTTTAGGAGCCATTACCAAATTTTTCTAAAATGACTAAAAAAGTCTGTGTCCGATAAAAAACGAATGATTAAATAGCATATCTTTTCAGCATAACATATTTTTTCAACCGTTTCTTCACCTCAAGTCCTCGAATTCATTATAGAGATTCTTTTTGCGATACACGTTCTAAGCTCTACATGAAATAACATTTTGAATATGTATAGTTTCGGATTCTTAATGAAATGGCATCCGCCATAAATCGTTGGGACTTATGAGTGATGTGAGCGTTAAAGATAAAATTTTGGCTGCCAGAAAGTTTTTGCGGAGGAGCGTTTTGCACCCGAGTAACAGAGTAAAAATACCAATTAGTCGTGCAATATGGATGCACTTTCTCCCACAACATTCCATATTAGCATTGATTATGGTGTGAATAATCGCAGAAAATTGTTTTTGTGCAAAAAACAGTATTACTATTTTGTTTTCATTTGACTTTAAAGAAATTGCATACAGAAAATAAATAAATAAAAAATGTATTTATGGGGCGAAGCGATGTGAAAATAAACGTTTTTGACTATTTTTTGTTAAAAAGTTGGAATGTTTCCAGTATTTTTCCGCCAAAAGTATAGGGATCCCTATGACTGCCGTATGGCTAGCCACAGGATTGGTTAATGCTATAGGGGATCACTCAATGACTGGACATATGGCCGACAATTTGGGGGGGGGGGGGGTTCCAATTGCACTTCTCCTCTCAAGTACATGTGATATCATGTATTACAAAGCTTAAAGAATCGTAATCAGAGTGCCCCATGAGGAGGGGTATGAGGGGGGTATTACCCCTACCTAAAGTTCTTAAAATCGATCACTGGCTGCCTAATTTTGAGACAAAATGACGTGTTTAGTGGACATTTAGCTAACACTACCCCCGCAAATTTTCAATTTTACCCCTACCAAAAAAATCTGACCTCGGGGACCTCTGATCGTAATTATAGTAGAATAGTGCTATGATGATTTAACGCCGACAACTTATGCACGCATGTAATTGGAGGACTGTCATAGAAAACCCCCTTCCTCGGAATCATGGTCAATATCTATGTGATGATTCCTCAAGCAAACATGTAATTAGGGGGAAGTGCTTTGGATAGAAAGCCCCCTCAGAAATCGTCGGCCATATATAGCTAGCCCTAAGGACCCCCATAGTTTTGGCCGGAAAATTATTAAAATGTAAATTTTTTGATATGCGTAACATGTTACAAAAAATGCACTCACGATCCAAGGATTCTCATAAACTGGAAACTTAAGACGCTATTTCGAGAACTATGCTAACAGGATGATTCATGATTCATGTATTCAAGATTACCTCTTTTCAGCACTGTTCAAATGAAAAAAGTCTTTACGGCGTTATAATGAAAAACAAGTGATATTTTCCAAAGTACTGCATCCAACAAAATTAGAATAATTAATGTTGATAGTTCAGTGAGGCTGAAAATTTTCATTATTTCTGGTAAACATGGGATTCTGGCTAAGGCAAAGAGCGTAAAAAATTAACGAAAACTTTGAAAATATGTCACTGCTTTTCTTAAATTCTCAGAACACAAACCAGGCTACATAGGAGTATACATAAGTGAATGGCGTTGTCGATTGCGTACCTCCATAACCAATTATAACTCCACAAGATCCAACTTTGTTCGCTTTTCAGATTTGGATTTGCGGACGTTGGCGACAAACAAGGTGAATTTTGAAACTGTTGCGAACGTTTTGTATTTTTTAATAAATCTAATTGCTCCCGACTAGGAATCGACAGCGATAAATCCTGAAATGTTTCAGTAATTTCCGAAACCTGCATGAAAAAAATTTATTTGACGACGAATCTTGATCCATATAATAAAAATTACTGTATTGCAAGTTAAGCATTGAACAGAGCTAAGCAGTCGACCATCGAAAACGTCCGACACTATGCTCCTGTATCTGACAGCTTTTCTCGGCGGGACTAAAATTTTCAGTGAATAAGCATCAAGCATGGAAACTTAAGGAATATGAGTTAGACACCAGTCGAAAAACATTTCATGGGTTATTTTTAAACCGACGTAGGTTCTTTATCCCAAGGATAATACAGCAAAAGACATAATCACCACTATCCTCAACAAAAAAATCTCACCTCTTTCGGGGCTGCATCTAATAGCTCTCTGAGGTTTTCCTAAGCGTTTGTTGACCGAAGAAGGTGATGTTAATTTTGTTTGTTCAGCTTTATCAGTAACATTTGGTATCGATTCCGCTTTCGATAAATTTTTCGACAAGGACAAGGAAGACGAAAAACATTCGCTTTTGACATTCCGACGCTTCCTCAAATTGTAGCCGCCTTTTTCGCTGCTATTTTCTTTGGAACGGAACGTTATTTCCTGTACAAGAGGAACAAAAATTTCAAGTGAAAACAATGCAAAAAACGTATAAAAAAGAATAAAATAAAATGGAAGAAAAGAATAGAAAACAAAACAAAAGAGAAAAGGAGAGAAGAGGAGAGGAGATGATGAGAAGAGAAGAGAAGAGAAGAGAAGAGAAGAGAAGAGAAGAGAAGAGAAGAGAAGAGAAGAGAAGAGAAGAGAAGAGAAGAGAAGAGAAGAGAAGAGAAGAGAAGATAAGAGAAGAGAAGAGAAGAGAAGAGAAGAACAGGAAAGGAAAGGAAAGGAAAGGAAAGGAAAGGAAAGGAAAGGAAAGGAAAGAAAAGTAAAGTAAAGAAAAGAAAAGAAAAGAAAAGAAAAGAAAAGAAAAGAAAAGAAAAGAAAAGAAAAGAAAAGAAAAGAAAAGAAAAGAAAAGAAAAGAAAAGAAAAGAAAAGAAAAGAAAAGAAAAGAAAAGAAAAGAAAAGAAAAGAAAAGAAAAGAAAAGAAAAGAAAAGAAAAGAAAAGAAAAGAAAAGAAAAGAAAAGAAAAGAAAAGAAAAGAAAAGAAAAGAAAAGAAAAGAAAAGAAAAGAAAAGAAAAGAAAAGAAAAGGAAAGAAAAGAAAACAGAAGAAAAGAAAAAGGAAAAAAAGGGGAAAAAACAAGAACAGTCAGAAATGCACTGTTTTTAATCAATAGGGCAATTTTACACTTACTGTATCGGAACTCCACCCAGAATCACAAGTTCTAAAATTGTCATCATCAACGCTAGACGAAGAAGAGCAAGACGCGACATTCGAACGACTATTACAATTTACAGATTTTCGATCGTTACTGCTGTCGTCCTCCATCTTATCTCTTTTCGCAAAATTTTTTCCGCCATCGCGTTTCTCTTCAGACGAAATTCGTCCTCTTTTCATTGACCAACGATCAGCGATTTTGTTAGATTCCCATTCGTAGACCGGTTGTTTAAGATCGTCATGTAATGCATCCAAGAAACAACGCAAAAATTCTTGAGCATCCTTTGGCAAAAACAAATATTTGATAAAGGATAAAAATTTCGGAACAAATAAGAATAATTTGAAAATTTTTTAAATAATTTTCAGCAGACGTCCCCAAGGTCGAAAATCTAGATATGTGTAAAATCGTAGATGGCATGGTAAGGGTAATACTTTTACCAGTGACCCTTTTTTGCTCGATGTTTGATATCGCAGGGGGTATATATTTCGGTGGCTCCCTGAATACAATAGGTTACGTATACAGCGATTTACAAAGTACAAATCGCTTATTCTCCAGTACCTTGCCAAATTTCACATGTTCACATTATACGACGTATTTTTTCACGTCGAATCATCAACATTTCCCCCTGTTCTGAACATTTTTCCAAAAAAACACAATTTGAGAAAAAACGGTTGATAGCCCAATCTCAAGAATTACAACATAGACTCCTGCGCTACGCGCAAGAAAACTGTAATCTCGACAATATATATTTGTACTTTCTTTCTACAAACATAGCAAAAAAATCTTCGTACGATGCCAAAAATGTTTGTCTCCTACAAAATCCAGTGGTTCTGTACAGATAGTTTTCTTTTTCTGCACAGTGCAGGCTTTCTAAGCTTCGTGCAGATTTTTTTTTTGATTTCCAGCACTGGTGAAGAATTTTTTGAGTCATGTGTTTTATCATATCGGATACAGAAAAGATGGATTTTGGTGCATTTTAGAAGGTCATAATCTCAAAACTTTCCTGCGCCTGGCGCCGGTTATAACTTTAATAATCATTATTATTTATTTCCTAGCTCAGGTGCGGCTTTTAACATGTCTACCTTCTTTTATCAGTTAATCTTTAATAGTTTTCATCATCTTAAACGTATTATCTAATTTTTGATTGATACTCTGCAATATTTTATCTTGATATATAATGAAGATTCACATTTTTTCCTAGACACATTTTTTAGAAAGATCAATACGTCAAGTCTCTAAACTTTTTGAAGCGATTATTTCTTTCTTAACGTAAAATCAATCCAAGATCTTCATGGAACTAGTTTTCGGCCAAGTTCATGGCAGTTTGCGAATAAATTACTGGAATTAAAATTTTTTAAATGATAAAATTCTAGAAATTATGACTTTTGAACACAAAATTCGAATCTAATTGTTGAAATAAATGTTCGGAAAATTGATTTTCCAGTGTCGCAGTATGTGAATATCCAAAAAATTCCAAAAAAGATTAATAACTTTTTTGGACTCTCACTTGTTATCATAGAGGACTTGACCGTCGATTTCTCATATAATTCTAAGTCATCATGCTCTTGGATAGTTTGCTGGAACATTTGTTCTCCAATGCTTGTACATAGATTAGACTTCGACCAAACTCAAAAATTTCATATGTTTCCTCAATTTTAATGAATTAACGGCTTTAAAGAACAGCAGAAGGTTTGAAAAATCTCAAAAATACATAAATAAAGTGTCTATGAGCATTTTTAAGCGAAAAACGACATCGGAAAAATGGGAAAACAAATTTTGACCCCTTTCCCCATTTGGGGAAAAGGCACGGGAAAAACAGTGGTAACAGGAGAAAACCGCAGCGCAGAAACCTTTTTTGGCTTTTCTGCACTGTGCAGAAAGCCGGGTGCAAAAAAAACACTGTGTACAGCTGTCAATTTTTCTCCTTTCATACATCCAAATCATTTATGCAGTAGACACATTTCCAAACCTGTGGACACAGTGAACAAATGTTTCTCATACTGACAACGCACCCTCAAAAAATAGCCAATAGAAGTTCTTCTAAAAGTGTTCATTTACTCATTTCTTTCAAATTGGCTTACCCATCACAATAATTTCCAAAATTTAATGTAGGAGTACTAAGTCATTGTTGTCCCATTTCACTCGACCAGTAAGTCATTCTTATCGAAGTGGTAAATGAATTTCCAATCTTCAGATCGTGGTAACGACCCCCTCATACACCGCTTATGGAGTGCTCAGCTTTTCAGACTTTCAAAAAAATTCTTAAAATTTCCAGTTTAAACGTTTATTGCGTCATAAGCATACATGTAATTGGAGGAGGGGTAGGGGGACACACCCCAACTTAGCCAACCTTATACCCAACCCCCCAAACTTGAAAAAATTAGGAAAGATGGGAAAAAGAGCCTTTTCTGGGAAAATTTTCGACCCCCCTTCAAAATTTCGGGTTTACCCTCCCCAAACTGGTTGCACATCTTACAGGTATGATCACAAGCTAGCTAACTAAACTAACCTGCTGCTGAAAGTTTCTAAACGTCGGGTAAATTGATCTAATAATCTGCAACAAATCGACGGGCGACACGTAGGAAATAGATTTCTGATCATTCCACATATCTTTAGCTAATTTTCGGTAAACTAAAGCTAAGCAACATTGCCTATAGTCAACAGGAAGTCGACAGTTCAGTAAATATTCCGTCAAAGGTGGACAATTGGACAAAGCTTGAAGAACGGCGTTCATATAGCAAGTATTGCCTAGATTTCTCAAACCAACTAAGCCTATAAACGAAAATTCTTCAGATCAGAAGTTCGAGCAATATGGCTATATGTAATTATTTTTAGCTTACCTGGAACTTGGAATTCGTTAGCATAATCGGGAATATAAGGAACGGCTGATATTCTATCACGCTCATTGTATAACCGACCGGCGGCAAAAAAATTGATTCCTTGACAATTGTCGATAGATTTTTCACTCCTAGCAAACCGATCAATAATAGGCGAGTTTTCTATGCTTTTTCCAACGCTATAACATCAACGACAGATTTTCATTTTAAAAACACAATCAATTAGTTACTTTGTTTCGTCGGCGACTGAGATTTTACTAGCGTCAGGGTAAGGAATAATTGATTCTTTGGCTTTTTCAACAGTTTGCCCTCTATTCGGTGAGTCCTTTTCGCGTAAATATTCGTCTAGAAACGACCACGATGGACTATTATTGGCTAGAACTTCTATTTCGCACTTGTGACACCATACTCGACCGTTTTTTAAATTTAGTTGAACACTGTGATTTGTTTCCTGAAGCGAAGTAAAAAAAATTTTGGTCAAACAAAGAATAAAGAATAGAAATAGACAAATGTTTTTCTTAATAAAACTGATAAATGCAGCAAGTTAACAATGTAACGACAGATTAGAAATATGTATTTTCGATTAGAATCGATGAGCTTCAAGAGTAGTGTATTTAACTAAAAAAAGGCTCCGCCAAAATTTTGTCTCGTATTGCTGAACTGTAGGGATGTTCCCGAAACCGAGAGCCTGAAAACCGAACCTGAATCATGGAACTGCAAATTTTAAAACCGAAGCCGAGATTCTGTGAGAGTATTTCCCGGTTTTATGCATCAAGAATTTCTGCTTGTAAATGGCAAAAAACAAATTATTTTGAGCTTTTAGGTGTACATTAGATGAAAGATGCAATACAATAGCAGAGGCAAGATGTTCGAGAAGTTTGGATGAGGCTTATATAATAGAGAACATAAGAGGAATAATTTACTCACGTTAGCATGCTGCTCAGCATGGTTGTTAATTTTGGCGCCACAACCGATAAATCGACAGTGTTCGAAAAGACAAAGCCATCTGAAGCCACGAGAATGTTGGCATTTTCTACAGCTTTCCTAAATATGTAAATGAACAAATGAATAATAATTAGGAGAAATATTAAAATCGCAGCATTCAATCGACAGAGAAGTACACAGTAAGAATGCATTCTACAGTAACCAGGTGTCAGTTTCATCAAAGAGACTTAAGCTCCAGCTGAGCTGCAGCTTAAGCTGTAGCTTAACTCTGTATGTTGTAACATTGCTGTTAAGCTGCAGCTCAGCTGCACCTTAACTCTAGGTTATAAAATTGTCGCTAAGGTGCAGCCATCTCAAAATATCTATGGAATAATAACAAAGGACCATTTTACTAAATTCAAATAAAGTTAAAACACTGTATTTTCGTGCAGATTTTTTTGCCACCTGGCCAGAGCAGTCAAAAAATTTTTCGCCAATCGCTGAAAAATACTCACACATGCCTTATTTATATTTTTTGAGCTTATTAGAATATCATCATTCTTCAACGGACGCTAATTTACCAAAAAAGAAGACAAACAAAATTTTTGAGTTGTAGATCACGAAAATCCACCAAAAAACTGAAGTCGAAAATCCTAAATTGTCCAGAAACTTCACTGACGACATCTATTTGATCAACCAAAGTAAATAAACTATAAACTGCAATTGATCTATCCTTCTTTCCAGCGCAAAGCACTGAAAAGGTTTTTGGAAACATACTCTATAGGACGCTGGTAAATAGATGTTTTCGAGACTTATTCCATGACTCAAGGTTTGATTTTTCCGTCTAGAATGATTTCCAGACTTGCGCAATGAGATGAGGTTTTCAATCAGCTTATTTGCTAGCAGATTGGATTGGGAGATGTTTAATAAAGTCGAGTCGAAACAGAAAGAAGGATAAAAAGGTTCCGCTGCGAAGCGCCAAAAATTTCTATGGATTTTGATATTAAAACGCTGAAAATGAATTTTGTCATAACTAATTTTCTACATGAGAGGTCCAATTCCGCAGCCAATTAATCGATTTCCATTAAAGAACAGCATGTAAAAATTATATTAAAAGAACGCAACGTAAAAAACAGTATGATATGAAAATCGACTTCTGCATCATGCACAAAACACTTTGAAAAATTCGTGCACGAGCTCCAAAAACACTGCACAAAAAAGCCGTATTTGGGTCCACCTCTTCTACAAGCTCTTACTGAATAGTCAGTTTTATGCAGTGTTTTTTTTGCTGGAGGCAAATGAAAATTTAGGGGGGCAAACGAAATTGAGGCAGTCATTTGTACATGTACAAACGGCTCTTTTCCCATTTAGGGAAGAAAATTTTGGGGATCGGATGCAGAAAAGATGCATTTTGGTGTATTTAAGAAGGTCGAAATCTCACAATTTTCCGGCGTTTCGCGTCGGTTATAACCCTTAATAATGCATTATTACGAATTACCCAGCTCAGGCGCGGCTTTTAGCATGCCTGCCTTCACTTACCACTTAACCTATAATAGTTTTCATCATCTTAGACGTATATTATCTCATGTTTTAATCATACCTGTAATTTGGGGGGGTTGGGGGGACCCCCCCCAACTTGGCCAACCATGTACCCAACTCCCCCCAGTTTGGAAAAAATTAAAAAAATTTGCAAAAAAGTGTATATTTTTTGGCCTTTTTTGGGAAAAATTTCGACTTTTTTCGACCCCCCCCCCCAACTGGTCGGACCTCTTACAGGTATGGTTTTAATTGGTAATCTTCAATATTTTATATTGATATTTAATGAAGATTCTAATTTTTTTCCTTGACACATTATTTTGAGAAAGATCAATACGTCAAGTCCTTAAACTTTTTAAGGCGATCATACCTTTTGCAACGTAAAATCAATTCAAAAGCTTCCTGGAAGTAGTTTTCTGAAATTTCTACTCTTTTTACTCATATCTTTACGGTCAAGTTCATGAGAGTTTACGAATAATTACTGATTTCAAAATTTTTCAAATAATAAAATTCTAGAAATTACGACTTTTGAACACAAAATTCGAATCTAATTCTCGAAATAAATGTTCGGAAAATGGATTTACCAGCGGCGCAGAACGTCAATACCCAAAAAAAGATTAATATATTTTTTTGGGTTCTCACTTGTCATCATAGTGGACTTAACCGTCGATTTTTCACGTAATTCAAGGTCGTTATGGTTTTGGATAGTTTGCTGGAAAATTTGTTCCACAATGCTTGTAGGTTAGACTTAATTTCAATTTTTTCCTCAATTTTAATGAATTAACGGCTCTAAAAACACCAGGAGGTTTGAAAAAGCTCAATAACATAAATAAAGCGTCTATAAGAATTTAAAAAAACGACTCCGGGAAAATGGGGAAAAACATTGATACTTACTTTTAAATAAGTCGAGGCTTCGACAGCCAATATCGAAACGCTCGAAACATGAACGCACTGAGTGCGTTTTTCGTCGCTCATTTGGTTTAAATAAGATCAGATCGATATTTTGTTTAATGATTCGGCTTTTGTGCCTGAAATTCGCAAGAACTAAGATTGTTGTAATTCGTTAGTTAAAAACAGAGTAGCTCTGAGCAAGCTTTTTTCTGCAAGCATCCCGCAGAAATTACTAAAAAAATTATGCAAACAAAAAACCATCCCCCAATAGTACGTAAAGGGATACAATTGTCTTTGACGTTGCACACTTTACAACGAGTATTTTCATTCAATTTTCACTCGAATTTTCACTCCTCGGTTTCGTTTACTGTAGACTTGGTTTGAATTGTCACTGCAAACCTAAACCCCTCTTTGGCTTCAGCCCCAGATGGCTTGTGTGTTATTTTTTCAAAGTACTGCGTGTTTGACCGAACCACTTTTTTGATCTCTTACGCCAAATGACGATCCGATGACGTCCGTGCGAAAAAAGTACGATAAATCATTAATGATTACAGAGGAATAAATCGCAAAAATGTATTTCTGACGTTTTAGAAGTCTTAAAATCGAAATTTTTTTCGGCACTATGCGCAGAATGAGGTAGGCCTTAACAATTTTTCCATTATTTTTCTCTAAAACTCAATAAATTCAGTTTTAAAACTCTAAAACTGACGCGAATTCCATGAAATACACGAAAACTAGCTTTTAATCGTTATACTGATAACATTAAGCAAATTCATCAGTGTTAGAGCGAGTAATCAAAAATTTCTCTGAGCAGCCGAATTTGTCCTCAAGTTGCACACTGCAACCTGGCCCGTGCGAAAAAACTTGTTCGGTGCATAGCGCCTAGAAATTCTGATTTTGAGTCTTGTAGAACGTCGAGAAATGAATTTGGTTACATTCATATATTGGGCTGTTCGGTGGCCGTCGAGGGCGGCTACCAAACAATTCAATATAGCCCAACCACGATTATTCTGAAAATTCATGATCCGGCGAGTGTGAGAAACTTTTATTTTTTGCTTTTATTTTTTGCTGGGTTTTTGCTTTTAACTTTTGCTGAGTAAAGACCACGTGGGGAAATGATGGTAAATGTATAGAAAACGTAGAAAAAAATTTTTAACATTTTTTCGAAGTAGAAATAATTTTTTTATTTGTGATAACCTTTAGGGAGGACTTAAAACCTTGTTTAGGCATAGGCTTAGGGCGCAGCAACTGCGTCCCGTAGGCGCAACGTGAGAATTCGAAAATTTTCAGAGCATCGCGTCGGGATGAGGAACAAATTAAATCTATTAGTTTGATTCAAATTTATTTCTCAACGTTGTGAAAGTTCATTTTTCAGTGTTTTAGAGAGTGAAAACCCGTATTTTTCTTCGGCGCTCCGCGCCGGACTACGAAATAAAACTAATCGGAATCACAAAAATGTTAATAGCACATAGATTTATGAGGACCCTGTCGTTAATATGCTTTCAGCTCCTGTAGAACATCAATACAATCATTCATCACATTCCTGTAAGAGGTCCGACCAGTTGGGGTTGGCAAGGCTTTGGTTTTGTGGTCTTGTTTTTTTCCGAAATCACCTTCAAACTAGTTTTTCACATTAGCCAATCTTCCAGGCACGTATTGGAGTCAATCTCAAGTCACAAAAACAATCAATTTAGTTGAATTAACTTCACTACAAAGTAAAAAAATGGTATCTTTATCATTCATTTTGTAAACAAAAGATGAATATAAATCAATTGATATTCTATGTATCCATCACGCAAGCACACATTTAAGTATACATACATGAGTCGTATTAGCTATAGTTTGCTCACAAACAGAAAAATTAGGCGGTACATTTTTTTCCAGTGTATATCCCGACCATACGGGATCACATCCAAATCATAATCGAAATTTTATAAAATATCATTTAATATTCTAAATTTATTGTCCCTGTGAGATTTTTATCTTAGCTCGAAGTTGCACATTGCAACCTGGCCTGTGCAAAAAACCCTGGATTGGGAATTGGGAAGGGAACCAAAATTTTTTTTGATGTTTGATGCGAACAGAAATATTGAAATTGTTGGCACCATTCTTCAAGCAAAAATTTACGCGACACGACTTACAGACATCCTTAATTTAATCTCTAATCGTTGTTAAGAAGAAATTCGTAGCCGAAAATTGGAGAAAAATATAAACTTCCTGACAAAGTCTATAAAAATATTCGAATTTTCGTAGCATTCGATTTCATTCCGAATCATAAAAGCCGTTTTCTCGATCACTTTTTCTTATCTTAGTCATGTGGTTATAGATAAAATAGAGGCGGCACGATTTTAATGCAATTTAGAGCCCTATCATTAAGTTTAGTTTTCATCAAACTTTTGGCATAAAACTTTTCAAAGGTTTTCAATTGTTTTAAAAGTGAAAAAACTTTTTTGTGCCATTGGCAAAATTTTTTTTGGCCCTTTGTGCCAATTGACGCAAATGTCCGTGCATACCCATGACCAGGATTTTTAAAATAGGGAGGAATTTTCCTAATTTTTTTTGAATTTACTGAATAAAAAGAAAATCATTTTTGCAGTAAAGACGGTTTATTTTCAGTTAGTTTATGTGTGCTTAGATTAATGGCTAAATTTTATGTTTGACTAAAAGTATGTAAATGAATAATTTAATTTGAAAATTGTGACGTTAAGTACAACGATATTGAATTTGAATTTATTTTGATGTTATAACGCAAAATACATTGATAAAATATAGTTAACCAAACACAACAGAGGTCCCCAAGGTCAGATTTTTCAGGTAGGGGTAAATTTGAAAATTTGCTGTGGTAGTGTAGCTAAATGTTCACTAAACACTTCATTTTGCCTCAAAATTAGGACATTAGGTAGGGGTAATACCCCCCTCATACCCCTCCCTACGGGGTTGTCTGAAACGTTAAAGAAAATACAAAATGGAAATAAAGTAAAGATTTGTAAATACGGTATAACATCCGGAGGCTAAATGGACAGTTATGCCTTGGTGATAAGCCCCCGACACAGATCGTAAAGTTCAAGTCCTTTCTTAAACAAATTCAGATTATAGCACAATTTAATTTCACTTGATAGTTTGTTCCAATTTGAGCAAGCTCGGTTAGAAAACCAATTTTTTCTGGTTTCAGTACGGGAATAGTTTATGTATAAATCATTATTTGTGTTAAATTTATTTAAACTGTACGAAAATAATCCATTTTTTCCTAGATTCAATGATCGATTGTATAAAATCTTATAAGTTTCAATGAGATCGATTTTTATCCTTCTTTCTTCTAAAGACTCGAGTTTATGTATAGAAAGACGATTTGGATACTTCAGTTTTTCTCTGGTGTTGGAAAGAAACTTTCTAGTAAAAAGTTTTTGAATTTTTTCTAAACAATTATCTTGACAGGCTTTTTTTGGGTTTGAAAACCAGGAGCCAAATGGCTCCTACGCCTAAATTTTTAGGGGCCACATTGGAATTTTGTGAGCCAAAAATTTTTAATTGAAGAATATCTAAAAACGGGCTAGGAACAAACTGCGGAAAAATTGAATTATAAAGATATTCAATCAGTTGATACGAGTCAAAAAAATTACTGTTCAAAATTTGATTTCCAAACAGCGTCTTCAGTTACGCAAAAAAATTAAAATTAAAAAATTATGCAAAAAACATACAAACCTTCTTCCAAGATAGCATTTGAGTTCATTTGCTTCTGACTCAAAAGTATAGGCTTTTGAAAATGCAGCTTCTGTTCTTATGGTTTTGTTGTTTCCTATATCTTTCAGGCGCTAGGCAACAAATTTTTTTAGACTTTCTAAAATGCTGGAAAATCAATTTAAGGATAACTTATTCGATAAACATACATGGTTCGAAAACATGTGTATATCATTTTACAAACTGAAAAAAATATTCATACTTTCATAAGTTTGACAAATTCAAATTAAACTTGAAGTTTATGAAAATCACCCTAATTATGATCATGAATTCATGCTCGGCTCCATATTTAAAATAACAGTGACGAAAATGGGAAAATTGAGATTTTTATCTCTTAAATGAACAAAAATTCATCTTTTCCATGTCGAATCCCCATATTTTTTCCCTTTTTCGAGAATTTTGTTTCCAGAAAGTTTGATTTGTAGAAAAACAGTGAATATAGACTAACGTGAAAAATTATATAATGAGGTCGGGCGCGAAGCGCCGGAAAATTTGTGATGTTTGATGATTTTAGAGCCTGTAAAACACTTACTCTAAGTCTAAAATTGAATGAAAATAACTACAATTTACTATGATATAAATTAATAAGTCAAAATTTTAGGAGCCAAAATGGGTCCTAGACCTAAAATTTGAGGAGCCGTTTCCAAACTTTCAGGGGCCCAGGCCAGGCCCCTAAAATGACTAAAAAACCTGTCTTGAACAAAGTAAGGTGACTAAATGAGTGAGCAGTATTTTAGGGATGGTCTAACGTAAGTAGTGTAAGCTCGAACTAACACAGAAGGAACCTTTGATTGGAAAATTTTAAAAATTTGTTGAATTTTATAATAAGCAATCTTTGTTATTATTCCGAATATGTTTAGAGAATTTTCTATCTTCTGACATAAAAACACCCAAATCACGGCAAGTTTCGACAGGAGTAATTGGGACATTATTTAAGAGATTAGCGTTAGAATGACCTAAGTGGAGAACATTGCATTTTGGAATAGATAAATTCAATTGTCAGGTTGTAGACCAATCGAAAATATTATTGATTGCTTTCTGGAGACAATTTGCATCATCATCGTTATTTATTTCTTTATAAATTTTTAAATCATCAGCAAACATCAAACTAGTGACGTCATTTGTAATTGATGACGGAAGGTCGTTTACAAAAATCAAAAACAGTACGGGTCCAATAAAGGATCCTTGCGGAACTCCACTAGTAACTGGTTTAAAATCAGAATAGGAATTTTCGATATTTACTCGGTAATCTTGTAGATAAAAAAGCTTTTATCCATTTCAATAAGTCTCTTTGATACCTAATGAATGTAGTTTTATAAATAGTTTATCATGAGAGACAGTGTCAAATGCTTTGGCAAAATCGAAATAAAATAAATCGACACATTTTTTGGCATCCATAGATTTTGCCAAATCATTGGTACAGTGTTGCTTACAAGTTGATAAGTTTGATTTAAAAACATACTGGCATTTTGAAAGAATAGAATTATCGTCTAAATAATTCATCAATTTAAACTTGATAATCGATTCCATAAATTTACAGGCAACACAAGCGAAATGGGCCGACAATTTTCAACACGATTTTTTGGTCTTTTTTATGTATTACGATTACATTTGATTTCAACCAGATTTCTGGTAAGTTATGTGTTCTGAAAGAAACTTCGAATATGGTGGATAACGGAATGCACAGAGAATTTGCTAATTTTCTAAAAAGTAAAGAAGGGAACCCATCTGGACCGGCTGATAAACAAGGTTTCAAGTTTTTTAATACTTTTCTAACGATGTCAACCGAAAAAGCACACGATTTTAGTTTGAAATTATGAATTAAAGCTGACTTGCTATCACAAGGTTTATCCTTTGTGAAAACAGAAGCAAAATAGTTATTAAAATGTTGAGCTTGTATCTTCTATAATTTTATCATCATTGTCAAGTAGATTAGGGATATGCTGAAAATTTCATTCTAAAAAAAATTACGGGCGTGTGTCCGTGCACAAAACAAACACTGATCTTAAGCTAGGTCAGCTGGAACCAGTGTTTTTTTGTGCCAAAACATGGTTTTTGGCACAAAAAAATTTGGAATGGCACAAAAATTTTAAGCGTTTGTGCCAGTTAGCATAAATTTTTGGACTGGTCTAAGGCTAAATTTTCTTAATTTTTAGTCATTTTAGGGGCTGAAAACGAGAAATTTTCTCGGCGCTCTGCGCCGAGTCAATGTTAACTACTTTTATTTGTCCCGAATGCGAGAAAATTCTATTCAAATAGTATATTTGTATCATGGCAACAGACTTTGAGATTGTCAATGACTGGCGACTGGCGAGTGAATACAAATTGTTAATTTTTTTTCATTCAGTGGAATTTTGGAACCAAAATTTATAGGTGCTGTTTGATTCGAACAGAGAAATTGACATTGTTGGCACAATTTTTCAACTAAAAGTTTACGCGACGCGACTTTAAATTGACATTGTTGGCACAATTTTTCAACTAAAAGTTTACGCGACGCGACTCCATTTAATCTCTATATCGTTAGCATACCTGTACTTGGGGAGGACCCCCCCCCCAACTTGGCCAACCCAGTACCCAAAATCATTTACCCCCCAACCCCCCCCCCAGTTGGGAAAAAATTAAAAAAATTTGCCAAAAAGTGTATGTTTTTTCGGCCTTTTTTGGGAAAAATTTCGACTTTTTCCTACCCCCCCCCCCCCCAACTGGTCGGAGGTCTTACAGGTATGATCGCTAGGTAGAGAAAGTTCAGAGGTGGTTCACAAAACGATTATATGGCTTTAATTCTAGGAATTATCAAGAAAGATTGGAGTCCGCCAGTCTGCATTTTCTTGAATTCAGAAGACCTATATAGCTGATTTATGCTATGTTTATTCTATAATTCGTAGCGGCGTTGCGTTTTGGATTCAAAATTTTTTTTTTGTTTACAGTACTTTTAATTATCGTGTTAAAAACCCGTATAAATTAAAAAACCCGTAAAAAGTCAAATTTCGTACGCGATTACTCGAAAAAGATTTTTGTAATAGATATATGTTACCTAGTTGTTACATACGTCTGCTCTTGGTGTTCATATATTTAAAAAATCGAATTTTTGAGCTTATATATCCGCGCGATACTAATCGCCTTTAAGCTCGTGATATTTTTTCGTATTCTTTCGTGAATTTAATTTTCTAACGACGAATAAATCTAATCTAATTTTTGTTTGGAAGAAATTCGTAGTAGCCTAAAATTGAAGAAAAATATAAACTTCCTGACAAATTCTGTAAAAATATCTGAATTCTCGCAGCATTCGATTTCATTCCGAATCATTAAACTGTTTTCCTCGAGTACTCTGCGTTGATACCACTGCT